>RPOG01004348.1:0-46120 GCA_008086565.1 Thalassoma bifasciatum
TACAAATCCCTCTCAGTCACACACAAATTCTCTACTCTGAGTAATCCTGACACATTTGACTTTCTGTGAATCTTACCTCTAAATGAAATGTATGTGTGCTTGTTGGCAGCCATCCACACAGAGAGTGTGAGCGTAAACATATTTTCATGGTTGTCTGTATCTAAAAGCACAGAGTCAGAGTTTGGGTTCAGCTGCTGTCACATCCATTCTCCTATTATTCCTCCTCCTTCTCACCTCTTTTCATGACAGTTAATTGAGAAAATATATACAATTCACAGCCTGGAGGCACAAGCCGTACAGGTGGGGCCCTGGAATATGGCAGCGGATTGACTAATTAAAAAAGAAAATCCCATTTACCCATCGACTTTTCATATCCTGAGACCGATTTGATACGCTTGATTCAATACCAAATTCTAAAATCTCACCTGAGGCAGCGAATATTGCCACGTGTCTGAGTCTGAGAGTCTAAATCCGTGTGAGTGTGAGGAGCTGAGTCTGCTGCTGTCTGCCTGAGCGGAGCAGGTTGCAGCGCAGAGTTAGGCAGATGTTAAAACTAAATGAAGATGTCCTATCTCATTTCCTCCTGCTCCTCAACTCCTGTGCACCATCACTGTGTCACCGCTCCCCCCCTCCTGCTTATGTCCAATTCCTTTTCTCCCTCTTCAGAGTATAAACTCTGCCGTGCACCACTGACTTTTATACGACAGGACCATTTCCACCGGGGCTGAAGAACATGCTAAGCAATAAAAGTGTCAGGGGGGCATTCGTCTACTGTTGCAGCTACCTGTAAAAACATTCACTGCTCCTTTTTTTCAGACCATGGACTGTATAAAAAGATGGATGACATGACAACTCCTTTAATGTGAAGCCAGAATATATGGAGCTCCCCCTGCTGAGTGGTTACTGCTAAGTGATAGTAGTGAGCTCTCGTTAAGCTAATTTATGTCAAAGTGTTCAGTCTTCAAGTTTTGTTTTGAATGGCTTAAATCTATAGTGATATGATTTTAAACTGTAATGGGAAATACAGCGTCTGTGGTGACAAGATAAGCAGAATAACACTTATACCACTGGGACCTTCCAAAGGTGTAAAGAATCGATAAGAGTTTACAGTCTTTTTACACAGAAATCTTAATTCCAATTTACCATTTTTTTTTCAAACTGAAAAAACAAACACTCTGAGAAAACCAAAGTTTGGCAAATGTCTAAGGATACAGCTTCACAGAACCTGCATGAAAACAAAGTCTACTTGGTTTGTTTAGTGCAGCTAAGGTTAGCACAGTTTGCACCAGCAGCTTTAACGTCCACATGCAAATACTGGATGCTTCACTCAAATGGCTACACATCAGTGTTACTGAAGCCATCTTTATCTTTAGATACAAATACTCACAAATTACTCCATGCTATAAGGTCCAAGCACCTGTGGTTTGTGCTTGTTTACATCTATGTAGTAGAGCGTAACAGCATCATCTATTAACTGGAGTTTGTTTTTAGAACTTGTAGTTCTGGTGGCAACTAGAGAGGATAACCGTGTTTTGTTATGCACTCGAATAAAATCACATACAGATAGTTATGATGGGTAATGAGTTTTAAATCAGTAAATATTAATTACTCAAATGAAAATGAAAAGTATTATCACAAATATTTTCTCATTAAAGGGACTGTAAGGGCTTTCTAAGTGATGACAAAAAAAGACTCACTTCTAGATATTTTCCATATCATAATCCACAATTTAAATGAGTTTATCAGCCCTGCGGATACGTAATTTCCAAAGGCTGTGTCTCAGCTTCCTGATCACATAGGACTGGACCAGATTAATTTAGAGCTTGTTGAAGTCTCTATGGAAGGTTTGAATGATGGGTGCAATCGTCAAATCCATGCCGATTATCAAATAAAACTTTAACGTCATAGTACCTGCTGCTTAGATGTCGACTCCAGGTGCCTTAAGGTAAGCATCCATTAGAGAATATTTTGGCTTCATTTTTGTGCAATGGGAACAGGTGGAGATCAAGCCAAGTCCTCATTAGATGCACTTTGTGCTGCAAGATCGTTTCAGGTATCCAGGTCAGATATCTGAAGGAAAAATCTGAGTTTTGGAATTTGATACTTGAATACGTAATCTACTCTAGACCATCAAAACCAACTTTTCCCTTCACCAATTACAACTTGTCTTTGGTCTTGACTTTATTCCCTATTATTTGTCTTGGTTAAACAATAGTTGAGTCGTATATGAACGTAGTCTCTCTTCTTGAACTGGCACACACTGTTACAGAAAGCTCTCTAAACTCAAATAGCTCTCACACTGATTTACACGACTTAAAGTTCCTCCACAACTTCTGCTTTCGGATTAATCACACACACCAGTGATCATTTAACTAAAACACTTGCAATTACCCTCTGTGACTTTCTGTTACTCTGTTTATTGGATGCATCCACTACAATGTTTGCGTGTGTGCGTCTGTGTGTGTTAAATGAGCCCTTTGGGTGTACTTCGGCGTAGGTAACACTCCATTACTTGTCCATTTCCTCTGCATGGCTGGCCTGAGCATTTTACCCACAGCATAATGCACTAATTAGCTCTGTAGACACACACAAAGACAAACACTCATAGCAGTTAGTTTGCTAATTTCACTGAGCTGTAGTCCTCCTGCCTTCCTTCTCTACTTCTTCACCGTCTCTTTATCCATATCTTTTCTTTGGCTCGTGTAAGGAGACGTGATTTGTTTGTTCTCCAAACAACAAAAAGATGACCAGATAAAACCAGTCTCAAATGGGAGTTAGAGGGGGAGGAGGTGGAGGAAGGGCCAGCTTCATCCTCATCGCTGAATAGATGTGATTATGTCCCTGAGTAGAGTGGCGTGGCAAAGGAGTGGGGAAAGTAGGAGGTGAGAGAAGGTGAGAGAAGAGGTGGACAGATAATGACAGGCAGGGAAGTGAAGTAGGACGGAGCAGATGAGGTCTGTGGCCTCTTTTTTTGTTCTCCCTGTGGGTCACTGCTCTGATTACTGGGGACAAAGTGAGCAGAGTGCGATTTTTCTTAATATGTTTTAAGAGGACTGATAGGGAACATTAGACACAATAGCGCAGATGTGTGTGGCCCTAAAGAGCCCGATGGGCAGTGTGTGATTCAACCATTACCCTGACGAGCCACAGAAAGGTTGATGTAACATGGTTTATATATTAAGAAGAAACTGTAATGTTACGTGAAGGAGGAACAAAGCATCATCTCAGGTTTGTTTCTGAGTTAGTTTAGGGAGGCAGAAGTGGGCGGTCACAACGATTAAATTGTTTCTGCATCACCAACGCCCTTAGATGACAAACTTATTAAATCCCAAAGCCTCTGGTTGTTTCTGTTTTCACTCACAAAGAGAGGGAAATAAGTAATGTTTCGTGCAACCTTCATGAATAGGAGAAAGTGACACCTGTGGATCACATCGATGAGGTAAACTACACAACACAACATCTAAAAGTTAGATTCTAGGCTGAAAAAACAACCTTGCTCTCCCTTCCAATGGATGAAATGAAATCAGCCTTTGACAAGAAACTTCTCAAATTTATGATAAAATTTAACATCTATTCAGACCACTTGCTTCTTCGCAAAACACTACGCAAAAAGTATCTTGTTACTTCCTTAATCTTGTTATTAACCCACAAATGATTTAGAATACAACAATTTGCAGGTTAATTTAAACACACATCAGCAGAACAGTGAGGTAGCTCACTTCTAGGTTGCCAGGTTGGTCGTTTTCCTCCAAAATCTGGCGTTTTCAAGTGCTGCGATGGGTAGTTTTTTGCCCTGATGAGCTTGTCTTTACCAATGTTGTCATACAAACCCGACAACCCCCGCTAGTTTGAAAGATGGAGCAGTACACGTTTACATTCAGCAGATGGAAATTTGCCCTTTACTTATGTGTTGTCAAGAGGAAAGATGACAGGAACGTCATTGCCAATGACGTAAGTAGTGTCACAGTTCTACGTTTGTTTCAACTTAGAACAACTTAGACTGGATTTCAAAAACTGTCTCCCCTCGTCAGTTGAACCAGATGTGTTTTTCATACAGTCTGTAATTTTGATAGAATTATAGGCTGCAGAAAAAAGACGCACCTGCCATTCACAAAAAAAGGCCATGTGAAAACTCAAAATCACAAGGAGAAATAATAGTTGCGATGATAATTATAATGAATTTTATTTCAAACACCATTTTCATTTTCCAAGAAATCTCAAAATGCTACAAGCGCTCGGTAGAAGGGGACCACAGCCATACAGGTCGCCAAAAAGCAGGTGAAAATCAATTAAAATTGGAAACAAATTTCTGGGGCATGGCAGTGCTGGTGAATATCTTGCTGGTAAACAAATATATTGCCAAAAAAACCCAAAACACCAGGATATAATAAACATCATCAAAATTTTGGACTGGAGAAGCAGCAGACAGACAGTGCCTCTACCTGTCCTATTAAAGGACACAATCACCAACTATGTGAGGTGTAAGGAAAAGTAAAAAAATCAGTTATGTAATATATTGCTGTTGGCAGAGAGTTAAAAGTAAATATTTATATTACTTCTCAAAAGAGTCACGAGTAATGAGTGGCCAATTTTTTTTTTCTGTAACAGGCCCAAAACTTCTGTGCATGGACAGAAACATACATGTTACCAGTTTGTCTGTTTTCTAATAGGCTCTTTGGAAGTTAAAAGAAAATCTTTTACAAGCCATGGATGCTTTTCAACTGCAGGAATTTTTCTTGGGGGCAAAAACTTGAGGTTTTTGAGGAACTTTATAACTGCAGGAACTAGGATTTCTAGTTCTTCAAGCCCAAACACTAGTCAATCTCTGCTGTCTTCATGCTGTAAGCTGAACTTTTCCAGCATTGTGTAAACAACAGTGGGCAAAATTCAGTTCCTGGAGGAGTCCCAGGATCCAAAAGTTTCTGAAGAAACAGGTGAGGCCAACAATACAGGAGCATTTTATCCACACCATGTTGACCTTTGATTAGTCAAGATAAAAAAACACTTTAGTGCAAAACTTGCAGCAAAAACTGCTGTGTTATAACACTCAAACACATCTAACTTGGTGCAGCGTCCACAGGATCAGCACCCAGAGCTACACACCCAAGTAAAGATAAAACAGAGGCACAGTTAAATGAAATTGTTGTGGGAAGTTGGACTTAGATTTCAGGACAGTGGAGTGAGGCTGTCCAGTCTTTAAAGAAGCCCACGTCGATTCTATTTGGATGTAATTTAAAGCAGTACATGAGATAATTCTTCTGCATTATTTATACCAGTGCATGACAATATGAGCGCTTTCAAAGCCTCTTTCTTTTCGCTGGTGATTTTACTCAGGATTGCATCAGAGACAGCAGAAAGAGGCAGGAGGAGTGTGCTCGCTCGCCCCATGGACAAGTCTAGCTCTCCAAAGACTTGGGTGATGCAGAGGAAAGTTTTGGCCTCGGAGAAACCCTTTTGTAGCTTTGTTTCTAATATTTCAAACACAGGGAGTGTCAGAGCGGTATGAAAGAGAGGCCTTGTGGAGGAAATGTGAGTGTGAAATAAAGCCTGTGGTTAGAAAGAAGATGTCTTAATGAGTTTCATAAGTGATGTTTGCAGACTGATGTTTCCAAACAGTCTGAACAACAACAGCATAAAGATTTACAAGAAAGCACTCCAAATGAACACTTCACTGAAGATGGGTGGGAGGAGTTTGGATGAAGGACAATCGTCTTTCAATCGTCGGAAGCGAACCTAAAACCAATCATCGACTCAAATCATGAGTTTGTGGAGTTGTACTTTAAGTAAGTGCTTTTATTTTCAGTTGGGGTTGAGAGCACTCTTCTGCAAACATTGTGTGTGTGTGTGTGTGTGTGTGTGTGTGTGTGTGTGTGCGTGAGTGTTTTTTTACAGTCAAGCACCTCAGTTCTCTGTTTCATATTTCAAATGATTGAATCGATATTTTAGTGAAACATGATACATCTTAAAGTGCTGCAAGAGGAAAAGTTGACGGACTACTAATCGTAAGTTTCAACAAGTTAAGACAGAGAGTGTTTAAAGCAGCAGGATAAGTTGAGAGGATATGAGGACAAAACACAATTATTACCTACAAAGCCTTTCTGCCAGCCTGGCTAATGAATGGAGTGCAGAGGGGATGAGAGGGGGCCCCTGAATCATCAGAGTGATGGTCTTATTTATCAGAGTATTTACCTAATGTCTAAAAATCACTTCTGTAATGATTCATTGCTGTTAAAATGCTTCTTTTAGCACCTTTTATAAAATACGACAAAGGAGAGAAAGTGTTGAGGAACAAAAGGTGACAAAAAGCAAGAATCTGAAGATTAATGCTGAGGACAAGGACAGGAACACAACAGAGGAAGGAGGGAGCAGCTCTGTGGATAAATGGAGAGTGGATGAGAAGAAAAATGTGATAACAGATGTGAAAATGAGAGAGATAAAGGGGAGGGGTATTGTAGGTTTCCAACTCACAATCACACACAATATGTTTCCTCAGGCTGGTTCAATTACACGGGATTACTACAGAGTCTGCCAAGGCTGGAGCACCAATCTTTCCCTCCAACTCAAGGACACACACAAGCCTGTTATAACATACAAGGACACAGACATGCAAAACAAACACCTGAAGAGTCCAGGCTGTGGACGACAGGGGCCTTGAACTAAGTCAGTGAAGGTTTATCAAAATCACTGGAAATGCACCGTAAAGGGTTAATTTTGGAAACTTTCATTTTTTATTACATTTAAGTCCTTTTTCAACCATATAGACTAAGTCCACAAATTCTAACAGTGTTTTTGTCCAGTTTTACCATATTTTTCATTGAGGTACTTCCACTCTATAAATGGATCAATTTAGCAGTTTAAAGACTGGTATCAAGCTCGTACCAAGAGTTAAAATCTGCAACATTTCTCTCGCTCAACTCTTCTGCTTGTGTAATATCTCAGTGTAATAATTCAGTCTACCCTATCCTCCCAGTGTGTCACTGCGGTGCTCTCCCTGTTGATATACCAAAGTCAGCAAAGGTCATTACACAGATAAAAGTAGAGTTACAGAGAAGGTCCTCAAACTTTCTGGCCAGTGACCCTCAAAATAAGGCTGCAGGAGACTGGTGACGTCCTGCCATGTGGATACACAAACTGGCACAGTTAAGGCCCTATTTACACAACAACATTACATGACAACATTACATGACAACATTACATGACAAACACGACAATATACAACAACATTATACAATAACGTTAATCAGCGTCTCAACCAAAAATGCAAAATACGCAGTGAAAAAAATCTCCATTTACATGGAAACACTGGGACTTAAAATGCTATAGTATACATGCCAGGACTCTAGATGGTGATATAGCTGCAGGAGCCATTTAGATGATAACAGTTTAAAAGCCAAATAAGAGGTGAGCTGATCATTTGGCGTTTATATTGAAATCTTCTCTGATTGCAGAAATGGTGCAATAAATACACACTGTTAAAAGTCAGTCAGCAGATTCAGCAGCATAAGCACAAAACAGTTTGTTGCTATTGCTGCTGTTGTTTGGTTTGCAAATGGCATGCAATACTGAGTGTGACGTCAGCATTTCCACTAAAACTGGCTTGCTGCAATCGTGGAAACGGCATTTCAGGAAAACTATCAAAAACTCTAACTACATCAACAGTTTTGTGTTTCACCCTTAAACTGTTGTGGCGTAAACGGCCCCTAAAAATAGACAACGACCAACAAAAAAAAGCCTTTGAGACATGTAGTTTTATGATCAGTAAAAAATTAGATGACACGTGCACATAAAGCTGTGTTCAGGGGTAGCTGGGGCTTATCTCAGCTGAGTGAGAGGTGGGGTCCACCCTGGACTAGTCGCCAGTCAATCACAGAGCTATCACACAGAAACAGACAACCAAACTACCCACTGAACCATCATGTAGCCCCATCCTTAATCCAAGTTAAGTAAAAAGCAAACACCCTCTCTGTGGACACTGTGGCTCTATTTGTAATCTCGGGCTTCAAATAAGAAGTGACATAACATAAGAACTGTTTCTCTTTAACAACAGTCCTTAACATGCACAGGTTGGAAAGTTTACAGCGCCCTGATCACAACTGCACTTTCTTCATCTTTGACCTGAAGACACTGAAGATCTGAGGATATTGATGGTAACAGCAGAGAAAAAGAATAAGGCTGTACTTTCTCATGCTCAAACTTGTCGTCCTTTCATTTAAAAAAGTTTGAATATTTCCTTTATCTGGGTCACCGCTTGTCATTAAGTGGTGATGGTGGGTACCAGAGCTGGACCAGTGTGAGGCTCCACCTGGAAACCAGCCTCTAGTGGTCACTCCAGGAACTGCATTTTTCTTTGTGTCAACACTGGCGTCATTATTCTGCTCCACAGATTTCAGCTCCAGATGCTCAGAACTTCTCAGTTTTGTTTCCGTTTGATGTATTTGTTCATCTCGTTCGCTGTTATCTGAGGTGAACCTCCTCCTCCTTAAAAATATGAAACAGAAACAACCACAGTCGGGACGCTCCGTAGGACGGTGAATGGAAAACGTAATAACATTCAGTCTGTGGGCGGCCGTCTTTATGCACCTTATCCCGTCCAACCTGTGTTTGAAAATGAATGAACGACTCACCGCGGCGAGGTCAAACATAAAACAGAATGAAGAATAAGGAACGCTCCTCCACCTGTGGCTCTGCAAGCACGGCGAGCATACATATTCAAAAGCATGATGGGAAACTCAACATGGAGCCCGGTGTGAGGCGGCAAACACGCTGCTGTGCTGACACTGAGTGTGTGAGTGTGTGTGTTCTTTCCAGCTTTATAGATCTGTTTCATAGAACAGGCTGATCTCAGAAGAAGCCTTAAATATAAACTTACTGTTCACTAAAACCAACACACCGACCTCATATGACCATCAGAAACATTCCTATCACAGTTTTGAGGTCATCTCCTGAGATGTTTAAAACACACATTACTTTTTTACCTACAGAGGGGTGGATAAACTTTACAGATCTGCTTTTTAAGCTTCCTTCTAATTCGATTCTCTTATCCAAACAATGCACACGGCCCGCTGAGATGTTGGCTGTTTGAGTTTAAACAGCTCATCAAGTTTTCTGCAAACAAAACAAAGTGAGAAAGGAGCCTGACGTTAAACCTGTACCAAGAGGAGTTAATTACATTTATGTGGCGAGGGACCTCTGCTCTGGTACGATACGAGAATAACTCTGATCTAGCAGCACTGTCACTGCAATCTCAGGTGTGTTTTTGATGTTACAGTAAGTTACTTTACAATACTTCGTGTCCAGGCTTTGAGTGGAAATTGAGAAATCATGCAGACAGGAGGAAGAATAATTGAATATCTATATTTTTCTAACTTGATTCTGCTCAGTTTTCATCCAGTAAAGATCTTCCCTTAGGTAAAGTATCTTCTTTGACTCAGACATCTTCTTTATTTGGTCTGTTTACTGTGATTTCTGTTCTTTTACCAGAGGCTACACTGTTAAACTTCAATTTAGTGATATGAGATACGATCAGGTGTCTGCAATTGAAGACAGACATAAAAACTGTGCATGCAGAAATCTGTGCATTAAAAAGAAAGGTTTTATCAGTCAGGTCTGAAGGACGAGGAATCACTTCCAGTTGTGTCAGTGTACGTCACAGATTGCATGTCAAACATCACAGCGAAACTAAAGATTAAAGGTCTACTTAGCAGAAGCAGTAACATGAAATTTATAATCCTCTTACTCTCAATGTACAGACAGGACATAGGTTTGCAAAAGTAGTGAAAAAGACTGTGTGACTTTCAGAGATGATCACTGAGCTGCCGATTTATTTCCACTGTTGCACCATGTTTCTACCCACTGTACTGCATGTGTTTCGGAAATATTTCACAGCTTCAAAAGTCTCTACCCTTCTAAGGTAAATATAAATTATTTAAAAAGTGGTTCTGAAAGATCCAGGAGCTTCCTTTACCTTTTCTTTTACTTGTAAAATAAAACCTGAACTGAATGCAACAAGAAAAGTTCAGAGGGACATCCAGAGATGGAGGACAGTGCAGGAGAAGGAACATGCTTTTGGCTGCACACAAAACACTCATCGAGGAAAACATGGCATCTCTACATCACACGTGCAGAGGTGAGCCTGTTTCATACTTTTGCACAGACCTCACATTGCAGTGGATGAAGTAGTCAAAAACAACCTATTTCTGCATCTACGTGTCTGTGCGATACTCTTCCAAAACACATTGAGGTAGACCAATGATGACCCCCCTTGTACAAGAACAAAGTGGTGCCGTAACTTACAAGCTATATTCATTCTGCAACGAAGCTTGCACCGTAAGTTACTCGTATGTCAAATTAATTTTTCCCATTGAAATGAATTGAAATGTCATTAATCTGATCTAGACCCCCCAAAAACAGCACAATTGTTTTTGTTACATGTTTTTCAAATAAGGCAAATATACTTGAAATAAGGAATATTGTGTAAAATCACAATATAATTTATTCTACTGCAAAGAATTGGTTTCACTGACAATAATCTTCAGCATTTTAGAGACCAGATGATCAAAGGCTGAATTGAATAACTCAATCATTGGCTGATTTTTATGCTTCTTGCCAGGCTTTTCTCACTTTCATCTGCAGGTGTTCCTACAAAAATTCTTTCTGGGTGTTTCCTTTGAAGAAAGCTTGAATAAAGTTTTGCAAAATGGTTAATTTTTGAGCACAACACAGGTGCTTCCACAGAGAGTTAACCCCCAAAAAAGAATGAGTGAGATTCAAGATGCTGGGTGGGTGTTGTGGTGTTTGTTGCTGGATTTTTTCCCTCAACTCAAAGCAAAAAATTATCCAAAGAAGGCTTACATCTCAAAAATCGGGTTGGTTGGGACGCTTGTAAGTCAAGGTACATGCACCATGAGCCAAATTAAAAACAGAGAAACAAACAAAATAACTCAGAAAAACAACATTCAGTTGATTGATAGAAAATTACACCACCTCTGAGCTTATATTTCTGTTTCCTGTTTCAGCCAGAAACAGCTAATACCATAAATATTGTTGACCCCGTTGGAAAGATTTATATAAACATCGACCTCTCTTTTTATTTATATTTTTACGACTGATGGGATTGTAAATAGTTGTGGTTTTAGATGGTAGTTCATCAACCTGTGCTTTGGGAACAACTTCTTTTAGAAAATTACTCCAGTATTTTCAAAAAAGTGAGCAGTTAGAATTTTGATGATGAAATGTATTATTGGCTTCCTTTCAGGTGCAGGAGAAAGAGGCTTAAACTTCTTCAGCATTAAAAATTAAACTTCTGCCATCGTCATTGTTGACTAGCCTCCGTGTTACATGGACAAACTGCACCTGTCTTTCAACTGGCATGAAGTGATTCACCAGAAACGAAAAGGTTTCTGTTCATTTTCAGAAGAAGTTGATTTTGTGTTGAAGTTGTGACAATTCAGTAATATTCTAAAGGGTGAATTTCACTAATACCAAAGTCATTTTCTGGTAAGACATTTGTAGTTTTACTCAAGTATTGCTATCAAGTACTTTATACAGACTGTTCAGCGGTAGGTACTTCCATGATGGCATCAATAATGTCACAATTGGACAAGAAGAACTTCTTCTTCCTCTTGGCACTTGGTTGACCTGACAAACAGGTATTATCTTGTCAACTTAACCCTGTTAAGCACGACCTATCAAAAAATAGTCTGAAAATTCCGACTTTTGGAACTGAGATGTTTATTAACCCTTTTAGTGAAATCCCCCCCAAAAAATTTGCTTTATAATTTTATTCATGATATATTTCTTGTATTACATTTGACACACTGGGCAATTTTGCAAACTATTGTATCTATTTTATTAAAGTTTTTAGAAAATGTGCATTTATTTGCAGAAAACACTTATTTTAAAACAAAGAGTCACTATTTCAATATTATTCTTGCTGCAACTTCTTGAAAATCAAGCAATGATTTTCCTGAAAATATGCGAGTGGATGATTTCATGAGAACAGATATTTTAAAAAGGGCCAAAATACAATTTCAGCTGACTGTAGTGATGTAACAATCCTCAAGGTGGTAGAATATGTTTTTAAATGTAAACAACAAAGTGAAGTACAGATATGTGAAACTTCCACTTAAGTATAGCAACAAAGTGTTTGTGCTAAGTTACATTACATCACTGGTTAAAGGCTAATACTGATCATATTCAGCAGGTTATTAATGTGAAAAGTCTTTGTTTTTGATAATATATGCAGACTTAAGCATCCTGGTTTATCCTGATCTTATTTGTGATGTTGCCTTTGCATGCACACCTTGCGCATGATTAATGATTGTGCCCCAGTTTCTGATTACTGCATCTTATCTGTGTTGGTGCCGTACATGTTAACTGCATCTTAGGGTCCACTTTGGTGTGCTGCTGAGTTAGCCTTACATGCAGCAGATATGGCGTAGCCATTGTACAAACATGTCTTCAGACTGTCACTGCCACAGTATACAACAAGGGAGCAATGAACGGAAATATGCAACCGTGACTTTTGGGGCAGTGTCCTCTTCAAAAATCAGAAGCTAAACCTGCTGTATAGATAAAACCATGGCTTCTGTTAGAAACCAAGAGAAAACATACAAACAGCACAATATCCTTTTTTCTGTCAGAGCCCTCCAATCAGCTAAAGGTTTTCTCAAGCCAGGATGTTTACATGCACTTGCATAAAAAAACAGGATACTTAAAAACCCAGTGAAAACCAGGATACTTGAGTTCATGTAAACACACCCATTGAAACTGTTGGAAGAATACCATTCCCTGTCACCCTTTCAGCTGTAAGTCAAACACTGAATACATGAACATGTTTACAAGCACTGGCTGCTTTGAATTTCAAGTGTTTGCAACAATACCACAGAATAAACTGCACAATGATCTGAGCTTTGACAAAGAAACATTTTATCTGCCGCGCTGGATGAAGCCTCTTTGTGCAATTGTTCCCATAATAAGCACAAACCCATGGAGGTGTTTTCAGTAGAGATGTGTCATTTTAGTATCATGCTGCTGTAAACATAAGGTAGAGGTAAGAAGTGCTTCATATACTCCAGCCGTTAGACCCCGACTGTTCAAATGCTGCAGCTACAGCAGGTTGAACTAGTTATGATCCCACTGCTCACACACTTTCAGAGTTTTAGAATTCAGAGATGGTTTTAAAGGAAAGCCGCAGGTCTGTTTAGCCTTGGAAAAATTAACTAGTGGTCTAATCCGGTGTCAGAGTGACCGAATCCGACATGACACCCCTCCCTCTGATCCCACTCGTAACTCTGGAGAATCAGCGTATGGTGTAAAATTAAAGGACATGAGGATGCAAAGAGGGAGATGAAATGAAGAGTGTGGGGGAAATTTAAAGTGATGACGTGTGTGAGTGTGTGTATCCCTGTGGCGTACCTGGTGGTCGGGGATATGACTCACGGTGGAAGTGACAAAGTCGTGACAAGTTTCCTCTGATCAGAGCTGCAGACATGACAGAGCAGAGTGTTAGACTTGGAGGCAAACACGAACACACACACACATTTGGCCCTGACGGTCCCCATCTTTGATTCTCTCTCTCTCACACACACACATTAAAGAGCAGCCTATAGCTAAGTGCTTCCTCTCTCCACTGCAGCATCCTCATCTTCAGTGTCACCATCTCTTGTTTTGTCGAAGGCCTGCAGCTTCTCTTCACTAATAAACACTTTGAGAGATAAATTTGATGCTGCAGCCTGAAGTTACACATGGAAGAAATAGTGTCACGTGTTGTATTTCATGATCCACAAATGAGAATTAGAGTTTGTGAGGATTTGTGAGTTATTTTTGGTTTTCTGATCCCCTAAGAAACCAAATTATTGAACAGACCTACTAATAAATACTCAACAGCTTTAATAGAGGTCATTACTTTGTGGTTATTAGACTAAAAATATGATTACAGTGAAACAACTAGGGATGGGAGTTGATGGGATGTTATTGATACAAATGCCATTATGGATTCTGCTTATTGATCAGATTCTTTATTGATTTCCTCATCAGTTCCTCCTGTGAATTTTCTGAGCCAAAGAATAGCTTGACTATTTTTTTGTGTCAACATTTTATTCAGTTAATGAGTTGGTCAATGAATCTGGATACCTCTGGATGTAATTAAATGAAAGAAAGTAAAAATCTTCACACATGGTCACTGGATCCTAGATCTCTGGATGTAAAAAAGTATATATGTCAGTACAAATTGTATCACGTGACATCAATGTATTGTTTTGTTATGTTTTATTGACTGAAGTGGGCCATTTGAAATTTAGTTGTTTGGAACCTTGGGCTTGCCAAAGTTGTGCCAAAGTCAGTCATGAGCCTGCACATAACTTTTCTTTTATCCTCCTGTTGGAAACATTTTAAGGCAAGTATTTTCACATTAGGATGTTTCACTGTTGTTTACAAATTATAGTGACATATGTTAACTGCTACAGTATCAAAATGATAGCATCAAGCTGGTGCTTTTTGCTATATCATTTTTTTTATCAGGAGATGTAAAACATGTTGGATGTATTGAATATGAATCTCTTGCAAGAGTGTAAAGTACATTTCTTCTTGTGTTAATTTTTATAGTTTCGTAAGTAAAACTTTGGGTAGAAAATCCTGAATCAGAGTTTTCTTGAGGAACTTATTTATCTGGGGCAGAATAGTCAATGTAAGGTCTGTTCACCATGACGTAATATAAAAAATCAGTAACGCAACTGCTAACCAAAAAGGCTAATGATGTTGATCGACCAAACCATTTCTTATCGATTCTTAACAGGAACTGGTTCTCCAATCCCGCCTCTAGGAACAAGAATAATTACCAATGAGATAATATTATTGCACTACCTTTTTTAGATACTTAAGATAATAAAAAAAATCCCGAGGCTCTTGTTCTTCTAGCAAAGGTGAAATGCCTGGAAGAAATTAAGTGAAGGTAAAATAAAAACACAAATTATGCCTCTCCAATCTGAAAGTGTCAATCCTCTGAAGAAAAGTAACAGTAACTGAAATATTTAACACTGAGCTTTTTGTTTATGACTCTTTGTGCTGAAACAGCTGGATATGGATGAGCCTCAGGCATGTGAGGACAGAGCACGGTGAGGCAGGGGAATTTAAGACGACAGAGATCATCACAGCAGCTTCTCTTTACAAGTTGGAATTCTGCTTATTATTTATACCAGCGAGGTGTTCACTGTCACACTTTGAAAAGAGATAAAATGTTTTCATAATTCTTCACCTCTGTCCTGATAAAATTTACCAGTTGTAAATTGAATATCCTTGAGAAAACTTTGTGAAAAACTTCTCCTACAGCCACCAAAAGTTGTGATACAACCTTCTTGTTATGAAACCTCAATCCATCTTTGATGACAGTTTCTAAGTTTTACTTTTCCCGTCTCTACTCCACGAAGTATGTTACACGTCATAAAACTTGCTGCCATGAAAGCTTCCTGCTTATCTGATGCACATTCACACACACACACCAATAGCCTCTTGGCACTGACACACCGTCTGTAGGAGTTGGTACAAAACGGCAGATGTTCCAGGAGCAGAAGTAGGCGTCAGCTGGAGCTCCCGAGATGAAAACACCTACATGCGGGTCACATTTTCAAGATTGGAAATCAGAAAATTTACTGGAATAAATTCAGTGTAAAGAGTTTTACAGGTTTAGGTTTCAGTGTTTGTTGTTGTAACAGCTGCAGATACATTTTGATCCTTTTCTGTAGAAGGAAAAAGTCAAACTTTGTCCAAACATATGTTAATTGAGTCAAGCCAATACGTTATTCTGATTGGTCCAACCCCTACTTACTGATCCTCGAAAAGAAACATCATAAAAACCTGATCACATGCCATTGAATCAGTCTGGGTAAGGTAGTTCAGCACAGTTGCCTGCTGCCTGTTGACACTGTGGTAAAAATGTTGGTGTGTGTTTGTGTCTCAGGCTGCTCTCATAGTGGGGAATAATGACAGTGCAGATGTGAGAGCAGCCTGGGGAGCTACTGGACCCCCAAACATCTCACTATAGAACTCAAGGCTGAGAGCCAAAGGTGAAAAAAGGTGACCTGACCTTCAGGAGCAACCTGACCGAGGACGTCAGAATGACTGACTCTTTGTCCCCTCCAAATGCTGCTTTCATTTTATTGCATTTCATTTACTTTAAACTTTTTTTTCCCACAGTCAGTACAACAAGTAGGATCTAAAATCTGCTATGATTTTTTTTAAAAATTATTTCAATCTTTATTCATATGTGAAGTTTTTCTTCTTTTGATCAGGGGATGCTTTTAAGCTTTTTACTTTTAGTTTTTTATTCTCCTTGTTAATTTTACAACTGTCATTCTTGTCCTCCTTTATATTTTTGACTGTTCATTTTCATTTTGTAAAGCACTTTGTGACACTGTTTTAAAAAGTGCTACATAAATAAACCTTATTCTTATTAATATTATTATTTTTGATAGAGAAAAGTGGAACAACTTCCTGTAACTTCTTGTGACTGTCCTGCAATCCAGACACAAGGTGACAGAGTGGAGGATTGTGTGGAGAGCATCTTGTTTACACTAAGGGAGTTATATTATATTATGAGAGCATTCAAAGTTGCAAAAACGTGTCGATTAAAGAATGCTTCTTTAATGGAGTTATTTAAAAATGATAGTTTAACAGTATGAAAAGCCATGTCTGCACATTTTTACAAAGCTGGCTACTTTAATGAAGCTCACCTTCCAGATAATATAAGGTCCAACCAGAAACAAAAAGTTCCCTCCTTATTCTCGCAAATGTAAGATTTTTCATTTTTTTTATTTTACAACTTTATTTTTCCATTCTTTTCCATGTGTCTGTGAAAAATAATCTTTAATGATATCATTTTCCCCCTTTAAAAATTCAGCTGTTTTTGAAAAATATCTTGGATTCGTATCTTCAATTACATTAGATGAGAATGTTTTTTTTGTTTTTTTTTTGAAATGATAGATGTTTTGAAGGCAATTTTCTTGTCACTGTTATGGTTTACAAAATATTCCATCCAAATTCATTTTCCCCTTATTTAATGTCAACTTCAATGAACACAGTTTGTGAGTAATATTCCATTCAAAAACCTGTTTCAATTGATGGATGGTTTTGCATCATCATCACACTGTTCTCCCACACATTTGTTGATTTTTTATCTGTAAATTTGCTTTTTTGGGGTATTGAATAAGCTCACGAGAACAAGGAAGAGGAAACTCAGTCCTGAACCTATTTCTCTCTCCACACACACACACGCCTGCACACACCTCTCAGAGCTGGGGTCCTTCCCTCAGTGATAAATGTCAGCCTCCCTCCTCCTGAACAGATATCGATGGTTATTTGGGCTTATTTCTCCAATCTGTTGTTCACCTCAGAGCGGAGATGGAATCCATTTCTGCCTGGTTGGCGGCGAGGGGGACTGTAGGACAAGGTAATTTGGCCGCCTGGCACCCTCCACTATCTCCCTGTCTGAGCTGCTGAGCTATCACAGCTTCTATTTCCAAAGTTTACCCCGAACAAACAACTGTGGCGAGCACAAAACACCTCAGCTCTCTGCTCTGAGACGCACAAACTGGTCTTCAGCTGAAATGAAACAGAAGAGTTGTTTTAGTTTGATCTGCTTTCACTGAAACAATCTCCTGGAAAAGTTAAAAAAAAAACAACACAGAAACAAAACTTTTCTCTCAGGCATTTCGTTTTACATCTCATAAAGTACTTTTTTTTTCTTTTTACAGATTTCAACAGGAAATCAAACACTGAACATTTCATCTCCTCCATGAACAAATGCATCCTGCAGAATCTTCTGTTTCAAGATCAGAAATCCAGGATGCAGGGTTGAAGAAACGTAGTGTCAATGTTTAGTATGGAGTGCAGTGTCCAAAAAAGAAACCATTCATGGAAATATGAGTCCAGTCAGGGCACGAGTAAACATTAATTTCACTCCAGGAATATCAAAGAAGTCCAGACCTTAGCACCAGGTGTCTTCAAATGTGGACCTGAACCCCAAAGATGTGATTAAGACTGTCAGAAGGAATCTAAAAACTATCCATCTTCAAACATTAAAGACTAATAAAATAAATCTGCCAACTTTTCAGATCATTTTTTAAATTACAGAACTAGATCTTTAAATAAAATGCATCCACAGGTCTAAGTTTTAAAATACTGTGAGCCAAAGAATTGAAAGAAACAGTGATTCTTGAAATGACTCTATGCAGTTTTTGTGAGATGGAGTGAACAATTTTTTCTCTTAAAATGATGAGCAATAAATGAGTTTTCCCTGAAGTCAGTACAAAAGTTTTGCTGGTATAATAGAATTTAGGCCTCAGGTAAATCTTGTTCACTTGTTTTTTTTGTGCTGTTTTTTTCAGAGCTGAACCCTAAGATATTCACCTTTAGACAAGCGTGAGGTCTTCAAGAGATCTTGGTACGATTATCATGAGATCTTTACAAGACTTGATGAAATGATGACATCATCACATAAGGATCTCCAAAGTGGTTCATGACTCAACGAAGGGGCAAAACTCAAACAGGGTCAATCTATAGCTCCACTCCCCTCACAGGCATCCAGAGGGCTGGCCAATCAGAGGACAGTGGGTTAGTGGAGCAGTGGGGCCTTAAAGAGACAGCAGCTATAACAAAGTTTCGGACAGAGAATGAAATAAAACGTTTTCTAAAATCCCCTGTGTGAGGAAAAATATGGATTTTTTGAGTCATGTAGAGGATGGACAGTATAAAGACTAAAAAAGGCACAATACCCCCTCTTTAAATGACGGATACAAAAACACTAACATTTACCACTAGACCATGGCTATAGCTCATGTTATTGTTTGTCATTATGTTGCAATGCTGTGTGGCTCAAATATAGCACAGATGACAACTATTATTTGGTGGATGTTAACCTGCTAATGGTGTTAGCTCTGCCAACATTATTCTCACAATTTGTAAATCAGTCACATAGGAGCATCCATAAGTTTGAGTCAAGAAGCTGTGTATCATGTTTTACTTCAATGAAGTAACAATACTGTGTCATACAACTTTATCACAACACTTCACAACAACTTTCAAGTTCAGCCTGGACAGTTTATGATGAGGTGAGAGGAGGGTCGATGTCACACTGTTTCTAAAAGGCTTGATCACAGGACAGGTTGTCAGTGTTATCTTCAAGAGGCGGCAGGTTTCGTAGATCAGCCGGTAAACTTTCATATATAAAGGTTTTCTTTGATCTGTATTTTTTAAGGCAGCACAGGGTCAAATAAAACAGTCAATTTTAGTCCTGAAACAGTTTTTCAATGCTAAATAAACACACTGATTGAACTTACAGAAACACATGTGCTCTTGGTTTGTGGTTACATCTGATGTGAAAATCTGGAACAGCTCTCATTTGAACATCATGTGTAAGAAACAATCCTCTTGAGGTCATTGTTCAGCAAAAGCTGCACCGGTTCACTTTACACTTTGTACGTGATCAAACTCTGAGACTCTGTAAGGCACTTTCATATTAAGGCATGTCAAGCACTGTGGTCAGTTTTCAGTAAAACAATTTTAAAAGTTACAGAAATCCTCAAAAACATTAAAAAGAAAATAAAATCAAGTAGTAGATTGCAGGAGTTAGTGGTTCTGTAAACAATTTTTAGGGAAAGTAGATCAATCAAGGAGGGAAGACAGTAAAGGGATTCTTCCTTAAACATCACTTGAAATCATTTTTTGAATAAAACTTTGATAACGTCTATCCTACTTCTACATCCTTAGTTATAAGCTCCTAAAATAGAAGAACAGATTTCCTGCAGCTGACTTCAGTCCAACTTTCTGTCTGTGATGGAATGAGTCCAAGCTTGAGCTCCCTGACTCGCTGAGGCACTGTTTGATCTGAAAACATATGGAATGATCATTTAAAGGAATTTAAGCTGCAGAAATCCAATGAAAGATTTTGAGGGAGGAACAACGGGAGTCAAAGGAAACCACTAATTTAAAAAGATTTAGAGACAGAGGAGGGTTATTCATCTTCAACTTTCCACAGTGGGCCTGGGAACCAGTGGCCCTGCCAAGGTGCAAATTGGTAAGACGTAAAACACATTTATGTACTATTTGATACTGATTTGAACTCGCCTGTTTGGCAGATTTAGGAAATTAAACAAACAGAAGGATTACTCTGCTGTGGTGCACTCAGACATAATCTGATTGTTTTCTGCTGGATTGACCTAAAAGTTCACAGACCTCGAGAAACTCGGTTCATGAAGTGGAACAAAACTCTATAAGAAAAAAGAAAATCTAAAACAAAAGATTTGTGATTTTTGAGTGGCTCAGTTCATTAAAATATCAGATCTTTGTTTAAATACTCTAAACACTTTCATAACACTTTGTTCTACAGAGTTTAAGGCAGCATCGATTGTATCATACATTCAACAACAATGTTGAATTTGAGATCAGGTTTAGAAGCTGTTTTCTGATCCTCGGTTCCTGAAGGAGAGACCTGCATCATAAATAAATGTGGGACACACTTCAGAGAATCTCTATTAAGGAGGTGGATAAACCCCCCCAAAACAACCTCAGATGAGAGCAAATCAGAGGTCAGTGGTGATGACCGGTGTGACCCCATGGATGAGCAGTGTGGGGCCCAAGTCCTGAGTCAGCAGGTCCAGCTGGTGTAAGTAAGTGTTGTAGCGGCGAGTGTCAGCTGGGGGGCGGGGCAAGTACAGGAAGCGTACAGCAGGGGCGGGCTTGGCTGAGTCTCTTATCAGCTTGTTGACAGCAGCCAGATAATCGTCTGACAGGCGAGTGGCGTTGCTCGGGAAGCTGTTCACGTAATCGTCCTCGTTCTCTTCTTCTTTCAGTGCCCCCAGCTTGCTCTGTTCTTTGTTTCCATCCGCGTTTTGGGATTTCTTACCCCACTCACCTTGTCGCTGCCAGTGTAGCGCCACCTGGTGGTCCCAGTTCACTGGGTACACCTGAGCTTTAATCCTCAGATCTTTTAAAAGTTGACCCAGCTTCGCCTCAGAGCCCTTCACGCTCCGCCCTTCCTCCACGCACAGGAAGAGACGCAGCCGTGCTTTGCTTCGCCACGCTCTCACCATGTTGAGGATGCACGCTAGCTGCAGCAGGAAGAGCGAGCATGTGTCCACGTAACTGCAGCTGTCAGGACGCAGGAGGTTGACCGGCCAGACGTCAACGTAGACCCTCTTCTGAGACGGGGAGGGTGGAGACAGCGCCTGGGCTCGGTCAAAGTTGTTGAAGTACCTTGCGAGGACCACATTCTTCAGCATCTTCATGGCGTCAGCAATGATCGCTACGTACTCCTGGGATCCAAGAGCCTTTCCGTCCCCAAAATCCCCGTAGTCCTGCCTGTCTCCGGACCCCCGCAGTGAGGCGAAGTGAAAAAGAGGAGGTTGTTGCTCATGATCCTGTATAATGTCTGAGGTGTTGTTGGAATGATTATTAGAGAGAGTTGGATCAATCAGCTTGTCTTTAGGCAGGCAGTCGTCGTAGAAACCAAGAACCAGGGTGTTAGGGCGCATCCCACCTGAAAGAGAGAGAGAGAGAGAGAGAGAGAGAGAGAGAAAAATCAGATCTGTGAATCTCAAAAAAAGGTTTCTGAAGTTCTTTGATTGAGTGGGGGGCCACAGTTTAGTCGTTAAACCAAATGAAAGTAAGAAGAGTATTGAGGGGGCTTAAATTCAAAATGAAAAAGGAATGATATGGATGACAGCTCTGTGGAATGACAGGAGACAGAAAATAAGAGAGGCAGTAAGAGTCAGATCTTAACTCTGCAGTGCTGCCAGAGGAAAAAAAGCATGAATAAATTTATGCTATGAGTTAAAAGCTAATCTTAACAATCCATAAAAAAATAAATAGACTGAAAGAAAACGTCCCTGAAAAAACAGCGGAAATTCATAAACTCGATTTTCTCCAAAAACGTAAGCATTCTTCAGAGTCAAAGTGGCTGTTGGAACCAAATTACTGACGAGTTGAGATGGAGGCTGTAATGAAACCGCTGAAGAGTCATTTTTAATATAAACACTGAAAGCTGAAGCGACAATTGGAAGCAAATCACTGAAATAAGACGAACGTCTGTTGAATGAAAATCAGGACCTAAAAAAGATACAAGTTTGGTCCTATATAAAGTTTAGCTTTTAGTTTTAAAGTAATAATTTTGAGCAGAGGTCTTCAACACTGGGTCTGCGGCCCCTTGGGGGTCTGTTACGGTACAGCAGGGGGTCCTTGACATGCTTGATTGATAAAACTATTTTTATAAGTATGCTATAACAAGTTTTTTCATTCATTCATGGCAGTAGCAGCTAAGCCATCATGTTTGCTTCGAAGAATAAAACAAATAGAAATATCAATCTAAATTGATTGTCATATTGTTGTAAAAGACAGTGTTGATATCTGCTTGGTTTACACAGTATACAGTGTTTATAAATGGCCATGGAAAGACACCCCTATTCTTGCAAATAAACCTGGGTGTTATTTGAATAGCTAAGTACTGAAAACACATCAATAAGGTTCTTTAACTCCTTCATAATGGGTTACTTTTCAAAATCAGAAAAGTAGCCCCTTTTGATTCTTCTTCTCATAACTGTCTACCTTCTCAATTTTGAACAGAAGTCTGTGATGGAGGGGTTAAAATCAGCTACTTTCCCTTTGAAAGGCAGCCAGTTATGAAAGGGCAACAGAGGGCTTATGAAGTGGTTAAAAGGGCTACTCTTACTTTAAAAGGTAGCTCGTTATGAAGGGGTTAAAAAGTTTTACTTTCCCTTTAAAAGGCAGCCAGTTATGGAGGAGTTAAGAATGCTACTCGCCCTTCACGAAGTAGCCCATTATGAAAGGGTTAAAACTGTTACTTTCCCATCTCTCCATTAGTTTGAGGGTCCTTGGTCTGAAAAACACTGAAGACCCCAAAGGAATAAAAGTAGCAGTTAAAGCAGAAATATTCTGAGTCCAATCAGCGTTTGTATTTGATTGCAACTTCAAAATGTGCAATTTTACATGAGAGGTTTTCTGCTCCTGCTGTTTGTTGAATATATTTTCTTTTTAACATTTTATAATCAGAGGTTAATAATTTCATTTTTAAAAATTGCAATACAAAATCTGCATTGCTACAGTAAGCTCAGGTCGTCATCCTTTGGGTCATCATGGTGTTTGTTTGCAGATGAAACCATAAGGAGTGTAGACATCTGTGATCTTAACCATCATCTCATCTGAAGCAAAAGGAATAAAATCAGAAATTTACTTCCTGTAAAAGAAAACAAACTAAAATCACTGCGTATGTCAGCTTGAGGCTATCACCTCAGGGCTGATCCCAGATTTCCATGTCAGCTGTCTACTCTTTGTATCTATTAACAGGGATGTGGTATGACCATGACGTGGACACTGACCCAGTCCGGAGATGAAGAGAAGATGTTGGACTCCATGACGCACGGTGTCGGCCAATGTCAGGTTGACAAAAGCTTTGATGTTGAGATGATCCACCAGAGACAGCCAGGAGTCGTATTGGGACTGCAGAGGGTCTGAAGGTAAAGTGTCTGTGAGAGGGGGGAGATGAGAAAAGAGGATGAGCTGACAGCTTAATAGCAACGTGTTGGTATTCAGAGGGAGAAGGCCAAGAACAATAGAAATACAAGTCAGTATGACGGAGCTGGAATTAAAGGTACAGCCTAAGAGAGATATGAGACAAGCTCCTTGGATGAGGGGGGAGCAAAGAGAGGGGGGAGAAGAAAAGAGACAGACTGAGAGAAGAATACAGGAGGGCACCAACAGGCAGCAAGGTGATCCATCATCCCCCCTCCAAAAAAAACAGCAATATGTGTGCATAATATGAACAATCCCTGTGGTATTCTGGGCTGTGCTCAGACCATTAAGGTCTCCTAATGCTGATTTCCCTGTGCCTTCATATTAAAGATGTATGATATGTTTACATTGTTATGTGGGCTTGTGCAATCTCCAGATTGTTGAGTTTTCAATGCTTAGCTGTTCCACCATCACCTGCTGTCGTAAAGACATGGCTCTTACCAGGGTGTGTGTTTGTTTATGAAGCAAATAAATGGAGAGCAGGCCTTTTCTCTAACACTACTTTTCTGAACTGTTCAAGACAACTTTTTACTAGTTGCAAAGAGACGGGGTATTGCATTTATTTATTGTGTACGTTATCACAAACAGCTTAACTCTTTAGGTGCCACAGTTTTTTTCAATACAATATTCAGTTTACAAAAGCACTATTTTGAAAGTGTGTGGCTTGAAAATGGTTGGAGATAAAGGCATAAACTGTAAATAAAAAAAATCCTCTGTAAGACTCATTCAAAGTTTGTCATGGCAGTAAATTCACTCATCTAATTTGCATAAAATGACATCACCATGCAGTGACCATATTGAATTACAGACAGTGCATTTAAGTATTTGGCACACTTAACAATGAGTTGCACTATTGATGATGGTTTTTTTTCATGTTCATGTCATCTAATTACAAATTCTGCACTCTTTCTTTTTCATTTTGTCACGTTATTGGCTACATCTGAAAAAGTAACTTATGGGCAGACACCAAATGAAGTCCATGTGGTTCCAATGGGTATCATGCGGTACTGTGGGTACTTAGGGATACAGCCATGCAATTTCTGTATTTTGAAATATATTTGAAAAAAAAACATTTTCAACTTTTAAGTAATGTATTGTAGTACGAAAGCAGAAAGAAAAAGTAAACATACAAATTTGGGATACAAGGGTTAGATTTATGTTAAAGCAAATACAAACACTCCAGAAACTTGCAGAATGGGCCCTGGTGGACTTGCACAATGGTAGGTCTTCACTGATTGAACCTGATGCTAAGCCTGTTTTTTATTTGTGGTCTACAGTCGTCAAGTGATCCCTCCATGGAGCAGATGGTGGACTGATGACTATGCATTCAGAGTCTGTGAATATTTATCTGTGGCATTCATAGAGCAGATATGCCTCTAAATGTTCCCTTGTCGTTGCTTCACCTGCAGGTCACAGACTTGAGTTTTGTGAGTCAACTGCACTGATAGAGTAAGAGTTTGGTTGTCAAAAAGGTGAAGTCACCCAGCTGGACAAAGCTTTTTTTTCTTTACAAATGCTCGTCACATCACACACACAAAACTTTGTGTGGATCCTGGGGTTTTTGAATGCAGAATGTGTCTGTTGCTTGTTCAGAGATTTTAATCGTCAGGTGTGAAGTGCACGGATGCAGAAGTTGTCCTCCTGACTGCTTTTTCTCCTCACGTGTCATCTACTCACAGAGAACTCAAATAACATGGTGCAGAGTGTAAAATGTGCATGAACCTCAGGACTGTGTGATTCTGGAGATATGCTGTGTATATTTTCATCTCAGACTTTGCATCACATAATGGAGGAGTTTGCAGTGTTAGTTTCCATTCCATTATATAGCTCTTATAAAAAAATAATTGTCATTCAGCCTGAAAGCAAACATCTGCGAGAATAAATTGATAATCTTCAGATACATTAGAGCAGGGATGGAGACCTCAAAAACACAGTCCTCTTAAAAATAATTATCAGGATAAATGACTCTTTCATGTTTTTTAGAACCAAGTGCCTCGTCAGTGCTTAGAATGAGAGAGGGGCTCTTCACTGGCTAATGAACATGTCATTTTTTGCCGCCGAGAAGCACTCAGAGGATTTGGATTCTGAAGACTCCATTCATAGTCGGTCTCAGTGTCTAATCAAGACATGAAAACCCCTCCAACAAAATCCTCATAAGACAAAGAAAACAATCAATGACCCTGCCCCTCTAAAATCTTAGAGTGTGTTCCTCTGCTGAAAAAGAAAGGCGACGCCTCCAGAGCATTGTGTGAGTGATTACTTCCATCAAAATAAAGCAGCAGCGGGGATCATGGAGAAAAGTCCAGCATGCTAAAAAGATCCATTGAATGACTCACTGTGAAGCAGAGATGCATTTTGCCAATCTGTACACTCACATATTTCCTCAAAGTAATTTAAAGTCAGTTTAAATAGAGACACTTATGTAAAGTGGCACCATGACTGCTTCTCCTGGAGGAGAATAGTTGTGCTATATCTTATTAAAATTCAGCAACAATGTTGAAGTTAAGAGTCAAAACAAGCTTTTAGTTTTGTCAGCGCAGCCTCTAAATATCATAATAATGTTCAATTATACAACGAGACTATATCCTAGCACCGTCACTGATTTGTTTTGCTCATAATTAATAGTTGCCTTGTCACACTGTGCTGAATTGGACGAGAAATGGTGCAGAAGGAAACGCTCAAGTACTTCTGATGAAGTAACTTTGTCACGCAAGAGATGTTTGGAAGCAAAAACTGTGAACTTTCTGGATCATTCAGGAAACAAAAAACTTATGTTGATGTTCATGACTGCTAAGTTTGAGATAAATAAAGCCATGTACATCTCGCAGATCAGTAAGGGGAGTCAGATCTTGCCTTGCTTATAGTTGGTTACTCATCTCTGACTCCAGTGCAAACATTTATTGCTATAGAAACACTGATTTGAATCTTGATCTTCCATTTCTACTGGCGGTATATCATACAATGATAAAACTGATTGATATATTTCTTGGTTGTTGAAAAGAGGAGAACTCTCAGGGCTTTAAGTGAAGACTGGAATAGATATCCTCAGGAGAAGCCAATAGAAGACAGCATTGTTCAACGAAAACAGACTCACGAGTGGGTCGCTCTATGAAGCCTAAATGAATGTAATGGTCCTTACTGAGATCTCCAAGCTGAACATGTCCCAGCACGTAGAGTCCGCTCTTCTTGATGTCATTGATGAAAGTGATGAGGCCCACGCTGCTGCGAGGGTTAGAAACCATCAAAAGGACTTGAGGCCTCCAGAACTTCACATGGTCCTTCCTCACATCCAGCATCAGCAGGTATTTACGCACCTTTAAGAAAGCAGAGTGGAGAGAAGGCAGCTTTGATTTAGAATTTGTGAATCCATCATGTAAGGGTGTACAGAGGTTTTTTTTGTTTTTGTTTGTTTGTTTGTTTGTTTTTTGGGGTGGGGGGGTGACCAGAAGCTCCAGAAACTTGTAGCTCCTGATAACATACCAGTAGCAACAACAGGATTCCTAAGGCCCATTATTTGTTTGCATTTTTCTCACGGGCCACAAGGGCCAGAAAAATTATGTAAATAAATCCAGAGCCTTACAAAGAAAAATAAAATGTTTGGAAAACAGGATATCTAAACCTGGATATCCACTGAAATGTTCAGCTGAAGGTCTCCAGTTTACAAAGTCACTCTTTGAACTGTAACACTGACAGAGAGCTGACAGAGACACGTTTAGGGGCCATTTACATGACCATGGTTTTAGGATGAAACAGAAACGGCGTTTCAGCCGACCAAAAACGAAAACTTTACAACAAAAACATTGTGGCTGCTCCTCCAATCATAAACATCAGGCCCCACTCCTAAATGTTTTGGACATCTGAAAAACACAACCCCCAAAACAGGGCTGTTTTTAGGGGGTAAATTTACGACCCTGGAACTAAACTTAGACCCTAGTTCAAATGGTGAAAAGGCTCTAGCTTAGGGGAAGAGTTCCTGCATTCCCACTGAATCTCCTCAGTCATCAAAAGTAGAGTTACCTCATAAGTTGAATTAAACACATTTACCAGTCAGATTTAATGTGACATTCCTCATATATTCAAAATCAACTCAGAATTTTAATCAAGTAATTAGAAAAGTGGTTGTATATAAGAAGGGCGCCTTCATACATTTAATGTCTATCCCGTGTTTTTCTTTCCCTCAATGACTTGAGACGTGTGCAGGAAGGGGAAGTAACTTTTACGGATCATTGGTGCATTAAGATTTCACGTGGGCTTTATGCAACTGCCTCTAATAAACTCAATAATGACTTTCACATCTATACTGTGTATCATTTCTTATGCACAAGGAAAATTCATTTGCTGAATTAATCACTTCAGTTAAAAATATAATGAGGGTTAGTTAATGAACTAATCTGAAGTAAAATGAGATGCAGGTGCTGTTTATATTTCAGATGTAAGTATGTAATTTAGCCAACAACCAGAGGCTCAGGTTGACTGATTTGCTCATATGATTCAGTTGTGATGGAGGCATCAGACCATCAGAAACTTAATTATAAAGAGGAGTTAATGGGAGCACAGAATGGTTCTAAACACAACACTCAAACCAGGTCTTTGGCTGCTGGTTTCAGATTGTCCCAGAGTCTTGTAGTTTGAGATTCAAAAGTAAAAGAAAAATGTTCTTTTGCATTTGAGAGAATCTTAAAAGTCCACTAGAAATAATAATAACCAATTTTCAATCCTTAACTAATTGCTGACATGCACATTCATGGTCATGTTACATCCGTGAGGGATAGTTCCTTATTTGTGCTTTCTTTTGCATGTTTCATAACGTGAATTCAAAGGATGACCCTTCTTGCATTGTATTTTCTAGTCTGCGTAACATTAAAAATGGAAACCAATAAAAGCTGTCTTAGCTGTAATGATATAGGTCAAGGTACTGAAGCTGCAGAACATTTATGTCTGTTTAAGCATCCGTCATGTACAGGGAAGATGCAACCATTACTGTCATAATCATCTTTACTGTTTTCTTGCTCTCGCCCCATAATTGCCATAAAGTGAAGAAAACGAGGCCTCAGAGGCTACGTCCAACTGCCTCCACTCATCTAATCATCTGTCTCTCTATATCTCTCCTGTCTTCTCATCCATCAGGCTATCATTATTTCTCTGTGGCGTCACTCTCATCCATCACTTAGTTTCTCAATCACTCATCCCCTCTGCCGGCCTATATCCTTCCCTGCCATGATACCATCAGCGTTTCTTGCCTCGGTTTGTCTTTCCCTCCGTTCTCTTTCTCTCATAAACACTGTTGTCATCCGCCCGTTATCTCTCAGTGTGTTTTATTTTGGTGTGAGCTGTTGTGTCTCCTGTCCCTGCTTCAATGTCACCCAGTTGGCGCTCTGCCACACAGGCTCTTGCTTTAGTGAGAAGATGAGACGGACATGTAGGAGATGTGTACATGCACACACGTGGAGGCTCCTGCTGGACCAATTAGTTTAATCGTTTTAACGGGACTGGGATCTGTGCCAGGCAGTTAAGATTTCACTTCTGCATGGATGTTTGCTGTCATTTTGTTCCATTTTTGATCCCCTGAATACAGATAGTGTCTTTGTATCACGACTAGCATCTTTTACTTGTCAGTTTTTGTCTCTTTGTGCTCTCTGTAAATCTCCCCAAAGCACTTTCACATCTCTTTCTTTACTTTTTTTTGTTTATTTGCATCACTTTGTATTAGTTTTGTGTTTGTTTACACTCTTGTACATGCACCCTTTTGGTCTTTATGCACCACTGGTGATCTCTTTGCCTCTCCAAGGCATTGGGGACTTCTTCCAGTCTGGCTTTTGGTTCATGTGTTCATGGGTCATTTAGCATCACTTACCACACATTTGGTTTCTCCATGAGGTAATTTTGCATCTCTTTGTGCATTTTAATGCACATTTTTTTGCTATCTTTGTGCAGATCTAGCTAGACATGTTTGTCTTTCTCCACGGTCTTACTGTACATTGTTCTCTTCTTCATAGCAATTATTAACATTTTACTGCTCATAAAGGTTGTTTTGTTTGGTCTTTTAAGCCTATTTGGTTGTCATTATATTATTTATTCATTCATTTTATTCATTTACTTCCACAATGGTCAAGAAGCCATCAGGCTTGTGGAAAGGGCCTCACCTTTCTCTGAGATAAACATAACAATCAAGGTTTCAGACAGAACTTTAACTAATGCATGCATACACTGCCAAGCTTTCATCCATGTGTAACAATAAAACAAACAAAGCGGTTCAACTGGCAAACCAAAATATCGAGATTATAAACAAGTTCACAAAATTAGAAAAAAATCAAGTCATCAAAACTAAACTTCATGAATTAAATGTACAGACCGCTTCCTTTTAAAACTTTGTAATGATGGTGAACTTCCAAATACATGTCTTTTCTCATTTCATATTTGTACATCACAATATCTGATGGAGAAGTGACCATATTTATAAAAGGGAAGGTGAAGATGATTAACTGGTCTGGTCTGGTATGATGTGAATGAATCTGTGAATTTAATTTGAAAAAAACAAAAAAAACAACCTTTGGTGATGGTAGTAACAAAGGTGAGAACATGTACTTGTAGATAACAGATCTGATGAATGTTTGTGTCATAAACTTATCTCTTTGGTTAATTATTTTGTGGCTAATGTGTATATATTTTTCTGTATTTTGATCTTTTGGCAAGTTTTTGGTGTCCATTTTGTGTCGGATACATTTTCCGTAATATTTTTGTTGATTTGCATTTCTTTATGGTTGTTTTTTGTCTGTTTTTGCTGTTAATCTCCTCCACTCAGCGTGCATGTCCTTATAGTGATGACACCAATGAGTGATCTTTTTGCATCACTCAATCGGGCCCAGTTTTTTCTTCTTGTGGTTTTTTTTTTTTTTGGTTTATTCATACATATTTAAATTTGATCCTTTCAATGGTTGTTTTGATTCTCTGTCTCTGATTTGTTCCTGAGTATTTTCGTTGTCTCATTTCACTAAATTGATTGACTTTTGACAGTAAATGTTAACAGTCACTTATACACAGGCTCTGGTCCAGGTGCCCCCTGGCTTCTCATCCATCTGTGATGCTAATAAGCCAACTCTCCATTACTTTCTGATGAGAGGCTGGGATCACGGCTTCATGCCCTTTCCCTGAGGCCGAACAGAAATCTTTTAAATATTTCATCATTGATTTCTCTGCAAGATGTTTTACCATTGGATGAGTTTTATATTAAATTTTACCCATCTCAGTGCACCCAGAACTACGTCCTCAGGATATTGTCTGACCTTCTCTTTACCTATCACCCCCTGACTCTGAAAGAAGAGGCTGACCAATTGCATTCAAGAGGGGGGCTGTGGTACTCTTTGCCACCCCCGCGGCTCTGCCAGCCTCACAGCTTGTGTGGAGAGAAACACCAGAAGAAGAAGAGTGGAAGAAAAACAAGATTAGAGAAAGAGAGGGGGGAGATGAGGAGGAAAAGCCCAATAAGTTAAGTGGTTGTAATAATGTTCTGCCTCCAGACAAGCTGCTGGCAAACCACAATGCCCTCATCCCCCCCAGCCCACAACCCCTGCCCACAGCCTTGGCAGCCGATCCCCTCGGCATCAGGCCCTCCTGGCAACAGTGGCCCCTCTCCTTGAGAGCAACAGGCCCACTGAATAGAGGACAGAGAGAGCTGGATGATGTAAAGCTGTGAGTGTGTGTGTGTGTGTGTGTGTGTGTGTGTCAGTGTGTGTGTGATGAATGAAGAGAGCTCTGCTGAGAGAAAAGATACAGATGTGAGTGTGTGTGTGTATAAGAGTGTATGTGTGTGTCTGGTAAACCTGATATAAACATGATAGATAGCTGCTGTAGGAACAAGCAGGCAGTGTTGTGTTTATGCACGAGCAAAAACAGGCAGAAAGGGAAATGTGTGTGTGTGTTTGTGTGCTAAATGCAGGGGGTTTGGCTGAGGGAGAGGCAGCAAACATCAGTTTGTCTGCGCGTCTGTGAGTGTGTGTGTGTGTGTGTGTGTGTCTGCATGTCTCTATAAACCTGATGGAACGATTGCTTGGCAGACGAACAGGCTCTTGTAAAGCTGAGGGGATGAGATTTTAGTTGCTCTGGTAATGACAATGCAGTATTGAGATTGTACGTCTGTGTGTGTGTTTGAAGGTGTGTGTGTGTGTGTGTGTGCGTCTGTGTGTGTGTGTGTGTATCAGACCTGGTGGAAAATGAGAGCCTGGCTGATGTAGCCCCAGCTGGAGGTGGGGCTGAGGTAGTGAATCACTACAAGCAGCAGCAGCATGAAAGCGATGCTGGCCGAGGCGTAGATGGCGTTGATCAGAAACATCATGACAGCGCAGCCGATGATGCCCAACACACACGTGTGCCAGGTGAAGTAACGGAAGGTGGGCCTAAGGAGACAGCAGGAAGGGAGCAGAGGTCAAAACTAGGGTAAAAATTCGCTCACGGAAGTTTCAGAGAACAACAAATGAGCTTTGACATGTATACAAAAAACATGAAATCAGAGCATTAGAAGCATTTTCGAGGAGGGGGTTAGATTTTGGATAATGAGTACTGATAAAGACTTATATCAGGAGGATTTTGTAGGCCTCCAGGCATTTTTATGGCATATCTTTATTGATATACACATTGATATATGTACATGAAGATGAACTGCTATGAAACCCACAATATGATTCAAGACAAAGGAGCAGAACACAAAAAAAAAAAATTCAAACAAGTAATTTCAATTATAAGCTGTCAACATAAGGACTGTAAACCAACTGATGAATAATGAGTCAAACTGGGCTGGAAAGCATGGTGGGTGTGTGAGGGGGAGGGGCCAGGCAGCCCCAACGACAGAATCTCCACAGAAAAACAGTTTATATACCGGCTTGGCTGATCTTGATTAATCGGCGACACACTAATCAGTCGGATCCATCCAAGAAATCATAAATTCTGCCAGGGTATGTAAACCTTTGAGCACAACTGTATATGCTGAATGCAGCTAACACTTATCTGATTGTTCAACACCTAAACACTGACCTTGACCATTTTATAAACATGGTCACACTCAAATGAACTTCTCATAAAGTTCCCCTGGATGTTGTTATTTTCCATGAATCAAAGCAAAGGGTCCTTGTTGTCAGTTGTACTTTTTCTATGGAAAGTTTTAACCATCAAGCCTTTATTAGCTTCATACTTACATCAAACACACGTGCAGAGGCACCTCCCAAATCTGAGTTCTTAAACTGAGTAAGATTTCACAGACCACAAAGGAGTTCAGTGAAAATATGTCTGGAATAAAATCTAAATTGTCCTCCATGCACCGGGTTATAGAAGCTAATGAAAAAGGAATTTCATACTGAATAATTCAAGTCTGGCAAGGGCAAAGAAATATGTCTTTAGTCAGGGTATTACCACTTACTGACCTTATTCCCACGCTGTTAAGTCCACTGTTAGACAGCATTACATTTTTCAGAGAAATCACGTTTGATCTTTTTCACACTTTGATCCCTTTAGTCTTGAAACAAGACAGATTTGACTCTTTATTCATTTCAAGATTTAATGCCAGGGAAATGCCAACTTTCCATTTGGAGGAGTTGATAACTTGGGGTGCTCACTGAGGTATAGAAGGAAAACTTTCTGTCATTACATCTTAAAATCACTTTTAAAACTTTCCTCTTATTGCTGGGGATTTAAGCATCACACATGTGCATAGGAAATGTAAAGGACACTGGTTTACAATGAAAATAAGACTTGATGTGAAAGATATGGTATGACTTAACATTTATTTCCATTTTCCACCGTTTTCAACTTCTCATTTTTCCAAACAGGACACTTTATGAGTGCTCTGGTAAATGTTGAGTTAAGTGGATCATTGAAGGACGAGCTCTCAAGACACTTCACTGTTTATATAGAGTGAAAGGAGCAGAATACCATCTTATTTTACTTTAAGCAAATTAGGTTGAATATACAGTAATTTCATAAGAATAACTCAGCCATATGGGAAGTGAATTATCTTTCACTAACATGGGGAATCTTTCAAAAAAGCTGCAAAGAATTTCATTTGTCTGCATTTGACAGAAGAGCTTCAGTGTCCCAGGATGATCTAAATCACTCTTCTAGACTGTCTAGGAGATACTGAGAGGAATCAAACTTGGCAAGCAGCATTTAAAAACATGAATACCGTGTTTGGAAACTTGCGGACTTCAAGTTGTGAAATCCAGATTTTGGGAAGTCATGAGTTAAAACATGTTAGCTCCATGAATAAAAACAGCATAAGTAGAGTAGATATAAATACACAGGACTTTAAAAGTAGGTTTCGTTCAATCTGAGTAGTAAGAATAGTCTGAGAAGTTACCATATTTCAATGGAAGTTTTTAATGAATACACATTACAGATATTTAATTTGTGCCAGAGTTGTGCTGAAACAATTTAAAAAGTTCAGATTGATGCCTGAGTGAAATCTGAGAATCAATCTTAAACCAGCCGTAATGACTTCCTCTCATGTTCTCCAAACACACACACACCTACTGAGCCACTTCCTAGTGCAAGGCTTCACAGCGGTATCAAATTAAATGTGGAGTAAGTGCTGGGACAAGAGTAATTAAAGCAAACACTACACATATAATAAGCTGCAGACTCTGGTAAACTGAGTGTTTGTTTACATCAACTTGAATTTATATACATGAGTGTTCCTTGTTTTAATGCTCACATGTGCCCATCAAAGTCTACCATTATACACATATGTACCAGTCAAGTGTGACAAAGTTAGAGGGGGTCTTTGGATCAACACAACAGACTCATATTTGGAGGATCATGTAATTGACCCCAGTTTCTCTGTGATAACAGCAGCAGTTTGAATAAACAGCCATTTAACTAGTCTCAGCTGTAATTACACAAAGCAGCTCCATGACTGACTGGCTTCCTGAACAGATTGAATAACACTCCACAGTAACCTCGCAGCAGGAAACTGCTCAAGTATGAAGAGAGGAAGACATCAGGTTGCACGATCTAAGAAGACAGACTTAATTATGAATTTGAATTGAACACACTATTGTCAATAAACAATATTACCATGGGTTACACAAGAGGACTCCTCCCTCTATATATGTTTCTTAAAGTTGGGCCCTTTATCATGGTTTCTTGTCAATCAAACCACCCAAAACACACCAAAAAGAGGAAGAGACTGGAACAAGATTACCTGAGAGTAAACAGCTCACTAGTGGTACATCAATTTTTTTTGTTTAGTATTCAACAAAATTATTGGCCAGACAGAGATGAAGACTTTAATTGTTATGCAAACACAGAAATATGATGATTATGAACATCTAGGATGGCACCTACAGCTGTGTTCATTTTTATGGCATGTGAGGTTCAAGCTTGTCAGTGAAAAAGGTTCATACTGACCAATCCTAGTACGTTGGGATGCCAAGAAACTTGGCTGAACCAGCTATCCAAGGTCCCCAAGCTTGAAGCCAGACAGCAGAATCACGCCACATCCCCATGTGCTTTGTCACAGCACCGGATCTGATTGGTTTTAATTTAAGCCAATGCATTAACTCAAACTGGCTCTGCTGCATTGGGTTACAGCTGCGTCTCAGCTCCAGAAGGTTGGACACCTCTAGACCATATACACAAGACTTCTATTTGAACAGAATAATAAAAGCATTTTGATGCTAGACTGTGTTTAACTTAACAACAACAAACAAACTTTATAGACCACACAAAAAAGGATCACATTCAAAGGTTTTCTGGTACAGATCTTAATAAAACATTGAGTCAATAACTTTCAGACTCAAATGAGGAGCTTATGACTTGTAATGAAAAGACTGAACGTTATGGTGCTGCCTCTGTGACCAAACAAAAGGACACATGACCATAAGCAATGATACTAACAGTTCCTTAACTGTAATTTTTTATAACTGAGACAATTAGAAGAGGGTGGGTGTCATACCAGGTGAGTGGCATCATACTACAAAAGTCACTCTTTTAACTAAGCACAGCAAACATTTACATGTGACATAACCTATACTTGCAAAAGATGAGGTCACATAAGCCATAAGAAATATCACTTTGTCCACAAGGGAGCCAAAACAAAAAAGTTCCTGACACAAAGCTTTTCAGTTAAAAGGGAAAGAAAACTTTTCAATGACCTTAAAACAACTCATTAGATAAGCTGAGAAAAATGTATCTGTGTTTACAATCACTGCAACCTCTTTTCCAAGTCCATGTTTTGATACTTTTTTATTTCACACCAATAAAAATGGACTGAGAATAGGAATCATAATGTTGCTGAAGCTGTGCTTTCTGAGCAGAATATCAAACTTAGCCTCGAGCAACTTTACCTCTCTGGACCCTCTGGTATTGTTTGGCATACTGAAGTATCACACTAGCACAGCTTCTTACCTCAAACCAGCTGTGCTTAACTGATGTCAGTGGACATGTTTGTGACTCAGTGAACGGGATACTTTGATAAATTTTATCAAACTGTTTACAGATTAAGAGTTCAGAGAAGTTACACGGTCAAAATTGGGCTTGAACACACACTTTCTTGGAAAGTACCAAGGTTGTCCAGGAAAATTAATGAGAGATTGCCTGACAGGCTTTGGAGTTTTCATGGAAATGTATTGAACTGCTGAAGGAAGCATTTCAATGGCTAAATCCAGCATTAAACACACATGTTACTGGAGGCTGTGAGAGGTGGGGCCGATAGCTCGATTCCATCCTTGGTGTGAATGAATAAATTTTGTCAGTGTGCGTCTTTAACCAGTTCTTACCTGGAGCCAAGTTACTACAAGAGGAGTTATCATCCCCAAAACCTCTGATAAAGTTATCATAACTGCAAAAGTCACTGAAAATTCAAGTTTTTGTGGGGCTTCAGGAATCACAATCATGAAGCTGTGGACTTGATATTGTCCCAAAAAAAGTCCTTCATCCTGCTAAGTATTTTAATACAACCTGTTAAATTCCCATTTATAATGTCACTGGTGAATGTTCTAAACATTGTTGGATAGCTGGTATATTCTAAAGTCTAAAGTCAGGCAGTTTCATGACAGGTTTTAACAACCATCACACCTGAAGCAGCAGAGTGAATACTCTGCTGAGACATGGGCTTGTAAAAACTCAGCAGAAAGCGTCTTCACTTCTTTTGCAGGTGATTATATCACCCTGACTTATCAGCCTCCTCTGAGCTTGTGCTCAGGGTTTCAAATCAGAGGTCCTCTGTCTTTAAATTCTTCTTTTTATTTCTTCTGGACTCGATCTCTCAGTATTCCTGGAGCCCACACTTCTCTCATCTCTTTCCATCCCATTGAGAGGAGCTGTAATTACGATAAAAGCTCACCCACCTGGCCTGCCACCCCCACCCATCTCTTTGTCTCTGCTGTTCCTCTGTCTTCAGCAGTGGCGGTCCCTCCACTGAGTCACCTCGCCATCACCCGTTCTGCCTCCTCTCTTGTTCTCTGGCGACTGATGTCACTGAGCTGACACAGCAAAAGCAGCATGAAATAACCGCCGCCAATCAAGTCCTTAGAGACATTAAGAAAAAGAAACGCACAGCGATGAAGATGGAAAGAGGAGACCCGGCTTTCAGCCAAGAAACACGTCATAATTTGGGAAAAGTGGGGACAGAAACTTTATCCTGACACTCATAAATACACAAACACACACTCACAGAGGCAGGAGAGCTGCCAGCAGATGGGAGGTGGTTCTATAAGTGAGAGGTCGGGGAGTGTATGAGACGTTACGTCAGACAGAGTCCCAACGCTGGCACTACACCGGTTAGGACCAGAGAAATCACTTAAGATATCTTCTAATATTGGATCAACATGGTAAAAGATAATAACCTCTAAGGAGAGTCTGATCACAGCTGCTTGATGGGATCAGCCTCAGGTCATCTAGTTTGCCAAAGAAAAAAAAACAAACTACCGTGCTATCTATCTAGCCACAATTTTGTCCTTTTTGTCACATCTTTTAAGGTTGTTTACTCAATGCTGCCTTCAAAAGGACTGTGATGACTTTCTAAGTGATCTTGAAAAAGTCTCATCTAGATATAGTCCTGATCATAATCCACAACTTAAAATGAGATTATCAGTATGTAGAAAATGCTCTTTATCATCAGACAACTAGACTGTGATGTTTTGTCTTACCTTGTCTAGTTGCATGAAAAGAAAGAACAGTTTCCATGTATTATGAATCAAGACAAAAATTGAACATCATCAAGTTATTATGAGACCATCAGTGCCAAAATGGGTTATTTCTAAATGCTATTTCTTAGCTGCCTGGTGGGGTCAAGCAGGACAAAGTTTAGCAGTGAGAAAAGTGATCTGTATTATTCTCTGCTGAAAGCTTTTTCTGTGATTTATTTAGTAATAATAGTGGAAAGGGGAGCTGATCTGTCTGACGGAAACAGAACAGAAGAAAGCTAAATTGGAGTGTGATGGACCAAAGGCTTATGGCCAAAACACAAGCAAAAATCTAAAACAGGGCTAAGCTGTTGGTGATTATGTTTATTCCAACCCAAATGCAACAGTTATTCTGCAGTGATCTGTTCAAACCTCAGAGTCTATAAATAAAATGAAGAGCCAAGATATGTTTGCTCTGCTTGGTAGATGAGCACTGGTAGGACATAACTAGGACTCCCTCACATTGTCTTAAATAAAGGACCGGAGATATAAAAAGAAGATCTGCTTTCTGTTCATTTTTCCAAAACAAGCTAAAGACCTAAACGAACTCATGAGTTGGTTCATCACACCAGTGGGGAGCAAAGTCTTATGATGCACGGAGTCTTTGTTGCTAGTGCTAATGCTAACTTACCAGAAACTCATTAGAGCTGGTTTAATTTGATTCCTTTGATACCTTTAATGTGCATATATGTTGCAAGAAAGGTTTAGTGATGGACTTTTGTGACAAAAAACAATCCTATAATGAATCAGCTGAGTTGTGATGCAGAAAACGCTGCTTTGTCCATAGGTCCCTGGGCCTGATGTCAAACAATTCAGGACGCATGTTCCACTGTCTTTGTCCAATGAAAACTTTGAGAATCCAGAATGAAGATGACCTTTTTTTTTTTTTTTTGAAAAGACAAGTTAAAGATAATCCTTCAAGATTGAATTCAGTTGACTACAGGTAAGTTAAAGGAGTGCAGAACTGTTGGTTCCACCTCTTTCTGCCCTCTACTACACTGTGTTTTGCTCACAGCTAATGACCACCGTGGTGCTAATGGAAGGAAATACTCTGCAGATGGAAACCAAAATGCTTTTAATCATGAAAACTTGTTTGGCCCAAAAGATTCTGAATTTTTATGCATCATTAGTTTGACATTTTGGGACACTTCTTCAGAAATAAGGCGAAGCAAAACCTTTTTACCACAACTTGATTTTCTTTTTTTCAGCTTGAAGGAAAGAATCCTAGTATAAGGGGTCTGACCTCTAGTACCTGACTGTGATCTGCGATGAATGGAAAAGAGTGAGTATCTGGAGAGGACAGAGTGAAAGGGGGGCTTTTAGATCTCAGGCAGCCACCTTTATCCTCCACCATCATTAAGTCATACCCCTCTATTAGCAGATAATGAGTCTCTAACAACCCACTTTCTCTCACGCATCCTGACACAGCTGATGATCCATCTGGATTTTTACACAGACCAATCTGTCAAAGCTCTGTGACTTTTATTTGGAAAAAGGACAGGGCGTGCAGAGGACAGTGTTTTTGTTTTTGGAACTAATGGTTCAGCTGGTCAGCTCACACAGTTTATTACAGAGCCACTCATGGACGCACTGGAGAGTGTGGCTGTAATTTGGACGTCAGATGGCACCAAGCTGGTAAAGGTAAAAAGAGTGAAGAGAGTTTTTGTTGAGCAGACGGTTGTTTTCTGAGCAGCACACTGTGACTGAAGGTCGCCGCCTGTTTGTGACTGAGCCGTCGCTTCCTACAAACGTCCTTTGGCATCAGTGTGGGGTGCTTAGTCGTGTCCTGAATCCAGTCCAGTGACCCTGTACTACTACACAAATGTGTGTTTAAGCGATGTATAAGTGTGTGTTCATGCGTGTTTAAGCCACAAGTCTGAGTGGCTGGTGATGGTGCAGCAGGACACAGAGCACCCTCAGAGGAACGCTCGCACACAGCTGAAGTCACAACCGATAAAGCTGCAGCCAAAAGAGGCCTCCTCACACACACACACACACACACCAAGTTAAAGCTGCTAATACACACGCACACAAACACAAGTGGAGAATAATATTTACTAGCTGGCATACACACGCTCACTCTCAGACAGTCCAAAACGCAGATGCACTCACACATCAGTAATCAGACAACACACGGCGTGACTTGGATTTCAGACAAACGCCGTTTTAAATTGCATACCTTCACACTTCTGTCGCATACTTTTGTACCTAGACACACACTGACACACACACACACACACTTAAGCAGACATCTTTTCCGCTACATCATTTTATCCCTCCCCTCTCCTACACAACAGCAAATTTTCGAGAAAGGGAAATATTTCTGCTAAATTAGTTATGCTAATTACAGAGCAGTTCTCAGGGGGAGAGACGGCGCTAAATGGCTTTTAATTCTTTTTGCCTGGAAAGAGACGTGGGAGAGAGCCAGCCAGAGCGCGGAGTGAAAGAAGCACAGAGCTCAAGAAATAAATAAATAAACTCATAAACACAACAAACAACTGGCGTTAAAATTTGCCCGGTGACACAGCAACAATGAACTTGCAGAATTAAGAAACTCAGGGGGGGAAAGAAAGAGGCCCAGCGCAGGCAGCAGGCCAGACTCAAAAGCCGCCTTATCAGCTCCAGGGCCTCCGAGTCTCCCTACTGACAGGGCGAGGAAAGATCGACGGTAGGGAAAAGTTTTGCCGCTAACTTTGTGTCCTGTAGCCTTTGCCAGCGGTCACACAGTGATAACAAGGCCGGAGCTGATAGCACACACTGCTGTACAAGGGGACACCAGAGGAAACACTGGGGACTCGGGGTTTCAGCACAGAGAGTTTTTTCACAACAAATTCCTCACTATGCAACTCTGTATACTGATGTACTGACTATGGCAGTCAGAGTTAAAATTTAAAGAGGAACTGTTATGCTCATTGATTTTATCCCCGGAATTTAAAAAAACAGCTTTGCTTGCTTAAGAAAGAACTTCTTATCTCATACCTCTGACTCTGTAGCTCAGCCTTTGTGAGTAAACAAGCTGTTTCATTTCCTCATTTCATAAAAAAACAAAAGAAAACCTGCTTTTCAAGGATTGGACTACTGTATAGTAGCCTAGAAGAGCCTTTCTGTCACCTCAATGGCCCCTAAAAAGTACACAGAGCACAACTAAGTCATGTTGTATACACACATCCACAGTGTTGCGGAATGTCTCCATCTTTTTTTACTCAATATGTGAGCTTACTGTGAATCTAGTTGATCACAAACCTTACATAAACATTTTTTCTTTGAGAGCTGGTTGATGGCTTGCTTTGCATTAAAATATATTCACCAGATAAAACAAGTCTTCTTCAAGGGAAATAAAATGTGTATAGCCAACAATATCTGACTTTGCTTTTAATTATCATTACTTGCGGATTTTTTAAATGCAAAACTGCTAAATAGATTTTTTTTTAAGAATTGAGAAAAATATAGGAAAGGCAGAGAAGAGCCTGAAGTCTGAGCACACTTGATAAGCATAACTTTGCATACATTTACCCACAATCTCAATATTTGGTCAATATTAAAATACTCATTTAGAACTATAGATACACACACACACAAACACACACACACCATATTGCTCAACTACTTCATTTTGCCTACAGTTCAAAACTTCTCACAACTGTTACAGGACTTAATTTTCTAAAAGCCTTTTACTTTGACACTTTGGCTCCAAGGTGCGGAGTGTATTGACAAATTAAATCATGATGTTTGAAAAGAGATTACTTGGCAAAATAGATCTGGGGACGATTTTATAAAATCCCTCTCAGGTCAAAGAGAGAAGCAGGTATGAGAAGGAAAAAAAGGGAAGAAAACGGATTTTCCTTCAGCTTAATAAAAACACGTTTAGCTAAAAGCTAAAAAGCTCGATCAGGCCAATAATACCAGAAAACTTCAGATGTTCTCAAACATCACAGTCAGATCTCTTGTGTATGAATCGAGTGTTCACTCTACTTCCTGTAAATAATCTGACATCCAAGGAAAACATGATCAAGACATGAAAGCTGAACATCACAAGAATCTTTGTTTTTATTTAGGCTTTTGTTTTGGGCTGGTAATGAAGTCCCTTTAAAGAAATAGATTTTCTTGTACTTCAAATGTTAAGACATTTAAATAAAAAGGACTGAACTGCTTCATGGCCCCAGTAAATGTAGAGAAGTCACCAACCACCAAACTACATTTATGTTTAATTAGAGAAAAAACAAAGCAAGAGCATCATTTGAACTTGTCAGAAACACATGGTTCAGAGCTGAGCGACAAAATACTTCCAGCACATTTAAAGGCCAGGACTGTGAGTGACTGTAAACCTGAGAAAAATAACTTTGTATCATTCAAGGAGTCCTTCTATTACACCCATAGAAGCTTCAGAGGATTTACAATTTTTAAAAATCCCTTTTTTCTCACGATGGTGTTTTGGAAACCCTTATGCCTAAAATTACTCCATTTAGCAGCTGTCTCTATGAGATTTGAAAATCAGAATATTCAGTTTGAACATTGTTACTTTACATACACGTTTATAATATTGGAATGCATAATATTCACTCTTGAAAGGGACTGTTCCAGTGGTCACATGTGTCAAAAGACCCAGTGTACACACAATCATGTATGGGGGGAAATCTTTGTTAAATAGCCTTATTTCACCATCCTCTTTTCAAGCTCTCACTCTAAATGTAGATACTGCTCATGTGTGTGAATCAATATGCAAGTTTCAATTTAATTAGCATCATCCTACACAGTTTCAGAGCTGCCACAGCTGAAGAATTTTTATTTCGTGAAAATCCATTCAGCTCCAAAGGACTCGTTATTTTAAAACTTTCAGCCCCTGTTAAGCCCATAATCTGCTTTTCATACATATTTATCTCTAAAATATTTTTTGAAACTTTTGTGCCTTTGCTAAGAGGATAGGACAGTCGATAGAGAAGGAAACTGGAGCAAGAGAAGGGGAACATGAGGTAAAAGGCTGTCTGCTTTGAGGACTACAGCCTCTGTACACCAAGGGTGTAATTAAACCACTCAATCAAATTAGAAAGTTCAAGTGAGGATGAAATTCTCAATTTTCAACAAGAATTTCAAGAACGCATTGAAACTTATGTTGAATATATGAGAAAAAAAATGCCATGGGCTTCACTCTTTACTCCACTCACTTACTCTAATAAGCAATAAAAACATTCATATTCATTGTCTATTTGAGTGTAATGTTAAAAATAGTACAGGCCTGTCATGCTCCTTGCATTGCATTCAAACAAACCAACAAACCATGCACTTAATATAATTCTGAAGCATGCTGTTCGTCGTAAAGCATGCTGAATTAAGATTCAAATGTCTAAAGAAGCGTGATAATTACTGGTCCACAATCCAGAAAAGGTGCAGAAATCATCATTCTCCGATACTGTCATGAGATCTGATTGGTTAACAATGAAAACTGTCATCACAGAGTCAGATATTGGGGTTCATTTTCAGGGACATGCAGGTTGAAAGCGTGTTAAATAAGTGTTTAAACCACACTCCCTGCCTCTGGTTTTGAGAAGTACAGTATGTTTAAAATGTTTAATCCTTTGTTCCACATTCAGCTAACTCTGTGATGTCCTCGATCTGGAAGGCTGCAGATGCACTCACGTCTTTCCAGACAATAAGTGTAAAGAAATATGAAACGGCAAATGCACCGCTGGAGGCAAACTGTCACAACACTAAAGTGATGCATGGTGTTTAAACAGTGTCTCTCCTCCATAACAAATAAAAGTGGAGCAGTTGTCATGTTCAGATGTATTTCACAGCCAGTAGAGAAGTTTAATCGAGGGAAAATATGCCTTCAGAAAAACAGCTTTTTTTAAATTAAAGATTTGGATGACAGCATATTTTTGTGCAATGACACAAACACTTCAACGAGCAAATGTGGAAAATCTCATAAAAAAAAGTTGAGGAGTGAATCGAAATGCCAAACTGTGGCCGTGCGGATGTCATGATGTAATCATCAAGCTACGTCTGCACTCACTGGGTCCTCAGGTTCTGCTGCTGTTATGCGAAAATGGCTTCAGGGAGCTTTTATAAATCAGGATCATTGCAGGTGTCCAAACAACCCACGCACACACATCGCAGAAATACAAACATTGTAAATTTAAATCTCTTCACGTCTCCGTGCGTTGTTACTTGAGCATCCAGCCCGGGCTGCAGACCCACGAAAACAAACACAAACTCACAGTTTTATTGCTGGTCCCTTTCCAATATGGGGCTATAAGCAGCGGCCAGTTTTATGTCTTTTAATTTGTACACTGTCCCCACAGCAGCATCCAGCTGGCACACAACCAGCTGCGGACACACAAACATAAACAATGGGAGAGGAAGAAAACAGAGAAGAGAGGGAGCATGTTCAGAGGAGGAAATGTGCTCCAGAAAGTCACAAGGCAGAGTTTCCATCCCAGACTTTTATTCTAACAGGTAAGCTTTCAGAGTGTTGGAGTGTATTCCTGAAACATGAATCTACAGGACATATCAAACGTTCTCACGTATGCTGTGTTAGTGTGTGAATTAAAGTGTAATTCAACACATATTCTGGTATGATCCACATCTAGAAACTTTTGATGTTCCTTGTAATATTCAATTTTTTTTTCTAACTGGGCATGATTTTGTGTCACAACTATCATCTGAATCAATAAATCTGGGACAGTTTGCACAAAAGGCAGCAAAAATGCTGGTTTTCAACTAGATTCTGGTCATAATGTATTGCTTTTCCTTAAGATTCCTATAGATGCTTTAGTGAGACTTCCAGCTTTTATACCATCTATGATTTGTTCAGTTTGAACCTCAAGATACTTAAAGTACAGCTGTGAGTGTGTACCTGAAATTGGGTGCAGACGCCCATTCCAGAGCCAGGCAGGCCAAATCCACAGCTGCGTACACCAACAAGAAGAAGATGGTCACGATGCTGGCGATGGTGTTGAGTTTCCCTGAGAAAAGAACCAGCTGGGGAGGGGGAAGGAACAAATGAGAGAAATAAAGAACGGAGAAAAGTGAGAAAAGGAGGTTAACTAACAAGCAAATCAAGTATTCAGTTTTTTATCTTTCCTGTGACCTTTTCCAGTATCCATCAACTTTTCACCACCTAATTAGTTCCTCTGAAAATTAAATCCACATCATGTGTTTCACATTAGTGGAATTTAAGTAAAACAAGATATCTACAGAAGCAGACAAGAAAACGGTGGTCTAATTTTAGTGACTAAGCGAGGCACACAAGCATTGACCTTTAGTTGAACAGTGCTATACAAAGGTATGGTTTGAGACACTGTGATATACTTTTGTCTGAAGTAACATAGTTGGTTTTATTACTGTAATTTTTGTTGAAAACTCAAGCTTTAGAGATATAAGATGATGCATCTGACATGCAGCCAGGGTAGCTAAATGATATCACATAAAGGGAAAAGAACTTCTGTTGGGAGTTGAAGCCGTCAGGATCTTGTTCATTCAAATGATTCATCATAATGAAAGTCAAGAAATTCAGCTTTAAAGGTTTCAAAGTTTTCTTTTGACTCTTTTGAACTGGAGAGAGCTTGTTAAAGAAATTTGCCGGCAAGAAAAAATTGCAGTGGTCCAGTGGTGATAGAAGCTATGTGACAGTTTAAAGCTGGTTAAAAATGACACTCCAACCTTTTGCTCATCCTACAAACCCTAATCAGGATCCAAAATAGGACCAGTTATAAACTCTTAAACATGAACATGATAGTGATGCAAGAAAACACACAGAGCCCACCATTTTTCTACAGTAAAAAATATACAGGATTTAAATGAATAATGAGATTCTCTTACTTTGAAATGAGAGGCTTATACCAAGCTGAGGTAAGATTTTTTTTTCTATCTAAGGATCCCCAGATAATAACAGGCCCACTTTGGTTCCAGCAGACTCTCTATGGTTAGATATGATTATCTGTCTGCTGAGAAGCTGACATTAAGGCTAAATGTGACCAACATCTGGGGAGTAAGACACGTTGAAATTAAATTCTTCTACACATACCTGGGGGCTAGTGCACTACCACAGGTGGTCCCAAAGTCCCAGTTCAGGGGCCACAGATTGAGACAAATGTTCAGTTTTAATTAAGTTGTTATCATTCCTGCTGTATGTTAGCTTCAAAAAGTCCAGAAGAGCGGCTAATTTGAAGGGGGAGTTGAACACCTTATAAAACTGACAGCACATGAGTGTTTGAGATTCAGCCCGGCTCTCTGACTGAGGAGTAGCGGGTGACCTCTAACAGAGGAGGGAAATGATGACCTCATTATTAGCGCTGCTCACTGACAGGTCCTCTGACATCTGAATGTGTGAATAGAGCCATGAACTCAAGATAATACAGACCAAAAAGCTGATT
>RPOG01004349.1:5079-15400 GCA_008086565.1 Thalassoma bifasciatum
GAGTCCCGATTGTCAAAATGAAACTGAGAAGTAAGGCTACACTTTAACAACAGAGACACGCCTAAGCAGTAGTGTGCAGGTAATCTGTAGCGCGGATCGTTTTGTTTATAAACGGACCGCAGCAGAGACCTACTTTAGCAGCCATGCTAACGGAGCCAACAAATACACGCGTGTTTTATATCGTAGTCTGGTCTTGAACTGGTGTATCATTTTGAGACGGGACTTCCCGTGGGCGGCGAAAATACACTGGTTAATTGTCCCTCGTTGACAACAGTGCGTCTCGGTGCAACGTGATGCGCCCCGGTGTCTCTTAGTGGGAGAGCAGACACCTTTCTACTGCTCATATTATAATTAATGGCCATTTATACCTTACCACGACACTTTCAAAGACTGAACAATCCCCTTTACAGTCTGTGCTCTGCCCTTTCAAACCTCCGCCCATTCAATAACGTCTGAAAAAGCCGATGCTGACTAGTTCCTAACCTGAAAACAGCACTCGAAGTCATGCATGCTGACTAATCCTGCAAAAACGTCAACGCGAACACATTGCAGACCCTATTTACCGACTGTTATACGTTCTATAGTGGGATCAGTTATGTTTTTTCTCCATGCAGATTTGTACAGGCAGTAAAACAGCCATGGCGCCGCCAGGGACAGATTCCAACTTTCCTTTAAAGTAATGGCGCGCAACAGTCTCTGCACGTAACGCAGACGCACCCCGAATAAAAAGTAAAGTGAAATATTTCATCATTTCATCACTTAGCATTTGCATTCATTCACACTATACAAAGCAATAGCCCAATGTAAATAGCTTACCTTAACTTCTGTGACTCGACAGCAGCTGGAGCAAGAGAATGCTAGCAGTCCAGTTCCCAGAGTTCCCTGTCCCGCTCATTCAAGGTTCAGGGTTCAGGTTCAAACCATAGACTGTATAAAACATGGACGTAGTCTCCGTGACGTCACCCGTCTGTTACCGCAGCTCTGTTTTGAGGCTAAACGGCAGGCGCGGCCATATTGGAAATGGGACGAGTGACGAGTGCCCAAACTCACAGCTATTGGGCACCCGTCAGTCACGTGATCTGTGCTGTGGCTCTGATTGGGTAAGCTCTTAGTCCTAATATCTTCCAAACGGCCTAGTTAGAAAAAAATTCACCCCCCTCACAGTGGGAGCCATTAGCAAAATTAGCGATCCAGACGAGAGACAGAGTTTGTACCAGGCTTTAAATACGCCGATTTCGGCTCTGAAAATGGCCTTTTTCCCGTCTGCTAATACAGTACTTCCGGTGCTTCTGGAGCCAGCCTCAAGCGGTCACTGGAGGAACAGCAGCTTTTTAGCACTTCCGTGTTGTCTCATTTTTTCAGACCGGAGGTTGCCGCTCGGTTCAAACCAAACACGCGGTCTGACGCATGCGCAATGTGGTATACAGGACTCACGGAATTGGGGTATATTTTACCCTATGTTTCAATGCAACAGTCATTACTGTTAACAAATAGGTAGTATGTGTAAAATTTACCCATTATTTTGTAATTCCTTGGCTGACCACAAAAATCAAGTAAATTTTATACAGTTTGCATAGATAATATTTACCTCTCTCCAAAATCACTTTTTTCAGTGTATCGTGCTGCCTGCCATTTCATTGCAGTGTTACTACTTACATGCCTTTTCCTGTCAAGGAGATGAGCGTAGATCTGATTTCCGGTTGTGGATTTAAATAACGTTATTACCCACGTCGTACGGGAAGACAATTGCAATAGAGTCTATTAGGGTGAAGAGACTCCAAGATGTATCTACGGAAAGGGAGTTATCCAAAGTCCCCCTAAATACTAGTGGTCAACGAACGTCAACACACCGGTTCCTCAACTCGACCGGAGGTCGTCTAAATGGTAGATGGAACAATGATCTTGCGTATCTGATCATCATGGCATGTGTTCTTTGGAAAGTCTGTGGTCCAGTAATCAACTATAGTGTTTTTGGACTGTGAGGCAATGGTCAATATTCATTAATGCCATTAATAAAGGGTGTGCTTCGGTCCCTCACATTAATAGGTTCCCAAGTCATCTCACCAGGTCTTGCAATATGGGAAACTGCGTGCAGTGTAGAGAGAAGCGCATACACAGACTCGTTAATAAAATGGTAGTGCTGTATCCTGATTTAAATTTCAGGAGTTCAGGGACCTTGCCGTGCGTGGCTCCTAAAGGATGGCTCTACCAAGTAAGTCGTTAGTCAAAACCTGATCTCCCGGGGGCTGTCCTAAAGTACGTGAGAAGTCGTGTAGTTTTCTGTATTCTATTCGAGTCGAGTCGGTTCGATTCTATTTTATCCTATTCAATTTCTATCGACAGGTCCTATTATAGTTCCTGGATCTTATTCTGAACGTATTGGTTCTCTTCTTTTATTAAATAATAATAATAGTAATAATAATAATCACTACAATCATTATAATAAATGAAATAGTTTTCAACAAATTCATCTATACACAAGGTTACAAGGGTGACAGTTGATTCAAATATCAATAATTACAAGCTGTATTAAAAGTGTTACAGCCTCGACAGGCTGACATGGTGTAATTATGGTTTGGTCATGGCAGATGAATCAAAGTATTAAATATAGAAATAAGCACGGGCATATAATGCCTGGAGGTTGTAGTAAACAGAAGCCATGCTGGACTGGCAAACTCACAGCTAAAATTAAATATTAAAAAAAAAAAACAAAAAAAAAAACCTACAACTCCACATGGTACCACTCCTCTTCTCTCAGTTTCTTGTTCCCTGTCATTGTCATGCCTGTAAACATGCTCAGGACTTGCGCTTTCGTGGTCTACAGTTTCAAGTTCAGAAATGCAACCACTTTCCATTAAAGCGCCCTTAGCAGGTACTTAATTCCACTTGAGATGCTTGGATCCAGCAGTATGTTGCCTATATGGAAACACCTCCATTTGCTCCCCGTGCAATGGTCTAAAAAGGAGCATCCAGTCACCAGGGATAAGAACCTTCCATCTTCTTTAACTCTGGTTTAAAAAACAAAAAAACAAAAAAAAAAAAAAAAAAAAAACTGCGGTCTCACTTAATAAAGGGTGTTTCCGGGGTATAGGTAGATCTTTTACTGGAAATGGTTTCTCTCATAGCTTTTTAATGTTTTCTTCAGCATGGTGAATACTCATCTAGCTCAAGATGTTTTTTCACCTCTGCATGATTCCACTAATTCAAATATTACTGTAGCTCATCACCCATTCCTTTTTCTTAAATATTCCATCGCAGTCAGAGGTTACAAAATTCCAACCTTCGTCACTGCAGAAACTAACACTGAAAAGAAAGGAGATAACAGGTACTGGACCATGAACGAGTGGCGGTAGCCGTTTGACCTACTCGGAACGAGGACTGACTGTTTCCTCTTGAGAGTAGTTCCAGGGCCAAGTTGGAGTGTTGAGTCACAGTGGACGGTTTCTACACCAGAGGAAGGAGTTGAGAAGTAAGGTGTGAGTCCCCGGCATGGGGCAGCTACCGCTGCAGCAGAGCTGGTTCTAGGTTCCATGTTGAAGCTTTGGGACACTGGACTACAGCTTGCGAATGCTACGTTAGCCAAGGAGTGAAGGAGATCATCATGGCTCAAAAAGCTTTGAGGAGAGAAAAAAAAAAAAAAAAAAAAAAAAAAAAAAAAAAAAAAAAAAAAAAAAAAAAAAAAAAAAAAAAAAAAAAAAAAAAAAAAAAAAAAAAAAAAAAAAAAACCACACAAACTGATGCCATCATGCACAATAATTCATCGAATCAGGAGAGACGGCTGGGTTTAATCAGTAGTAAAGTGTAAGGTTTAATCAGTAGTAAAGTCTTCGATCTGTTCAGGATATGGGTCTACAGCATGCTGCTGTAACACATAGACGTTCATTTACATCCCAAATAACTGTAGTATGACCCCTTTTAGGATGCATGCTTGCATCATAGTTCTTCCAAGATCCACAGCATGCTTGCTGTAACACAAAGATGTCTATTTACATTGCACATAACTGTAGTATGACCCTCTAGGATGCATGCTGCATCATAGTCTTTCAAAGGTCTACAGCATGCTTGCTGTAACACATAGATATTATCTTTACATCTCATAACTGTAGATTGACCTGTTTTAGATGCATGCCTGCATCAAGTATCTTCAAGGTCCTCAGCACGTCGCTGTACATAGGTTTTTCACTTTCATGTCACTCAACTGTAGTATGACCATTTTAGATGTCACTTCATCAAAGTACCTCTTGATAGTCCTCAGCATGCTTGCTGATACACATACATTTTCTTACATTTCACTTAACTGTAGTATGACCGCTTAAATGCATGCTTGCATTCTACTACCTTTTATGGTCTGCAGCATGCTTGCTGTTTCACATAGAAATTCCACTGACATCACACTACTCATAGTATGACCTTTCTAGGATGCATGCTTGCATCATAGTCTTTCAAAGGTCTACAGCATGCTTGCTGTAACACATAGATATTTATTTACATCTTATATCTATAGATTGACCTGTTTTAGATGATGCATGCTTGCATCATAGATTTTCAAAGGTCTGCAGCATGCTTGCTGTAACACATAGATATTTATTTACCTCTTTTATCTATAGATTGACCTGTTTTAGATGCTTGCCTGTGTCAAGTATCTTCAAGGTCTTCAGCACGTAGCTCTATGTAGGTGTTTCACTTTTATATCACTTAACTGCAGTATGACCATTTTAGATGCTACTTCAAAGTACCTCTGGATGGTCTTCAGCATGCTTGCTGATACACATAAGTTTTCTTATATTCCATATAACTGTAGTATGACTCGGATCTACGTACGACCGTAAAATGATGGAAATTGTCAGACGTCGTACGAACGACAAAGTGTATCTACAAAATGACTGTATTTTGTAATGATTATCATACTGGAAAGATCCTACGTACGAACGTAGTAAGAGTTTTGAGGGTCTACAGCATGCTGCTGTAACACATACCCGTTTTAATCCTATGTCTTTTATTATAGCACGACCTGTTTTAGATGCTTGCCTGTGTCAAGTATCTTCATGGTCCACAGCATGCTTGCTGTTACACCTAGTCATAGATGTCCATATCATATACCGTTACATGTCCTTTTAGGATTCAGGCTTGAATCATTGTTTTGGGGGTCTTCGGCATGCTTGCTGTAACACATTCATTTTATCCTCATATCACATAACAATAGAATGACCTTCAGGATGCATGCTTGCATCATTATCTCTATCAAAGGTGAGGTCGTACATCGACATTGTGTATCGATAAAGAGATGAGTAGTGAATTGACTAGTATGACCCGTTCTGGATGCATGCTGCATCCCTTAGCTTTGTTGGGTCCACAGCAGGCTTGCTGTCTCACATAACTTTTATTCACTCAGCTTTAGCATGACCCATCTAGGATGCATGCTTGCATCATAGTTGTATTGCGTGTCTGTGGCAGGCATGCCACAGAAAACTTCTGAAGTTATGCTTAACTTGGTGTTGGCTCATTGGTTTTGGGGGATCTGCTTTGCACTCCCTGGAAAGCCTAAGCAGGCTGCTTGGCTAACCCAGGGAGTACTCTGAAACCAGAGCTGTAACGCCAATAATAACTGTATTCCATTTGGCAATAAATGGTTCAAAACTATGACGAGAGTGTACCTGAATGAAATATTTTTCAATAGAAAAGTGGCCCAGGCCTTCTTTGCCTGCATGCCCTTGATGTTACTGTAATGTACTTGTTTACTCAATTAAATGACATGGAAACAAGCTTTATAGAACTACATTTTAATTGGAAAAAAAATCTCTGGGAAACAAATATTTTCTCATAGGTTTTTAACAACATTTCACAATTTAAAATAATCATTGCTGGTTCAATAAAACTGAAGCTTTGCTCAGACTGCAGGATCCATTTCTCAGATCTTTGCTTTGAAGATTAGCTTCAAGTTTCTAAATGGAGTCAAATTTCAAAGTACCCTTAAACTGATTCTCTGAGACAAGACAGTCAGAGTGGCTTTTCACTCTGTGTCTTGCTAACCTGGATTTAATTAAAGATCTGTTTAGATACAGCTTGGATCCCAAAAACATCCAGTACTTTCAGTCTGAACAAGGCCAAAGTTGCTTTCTTGGATTAAATTTCAACTCATAATAACAGTAACCCAAACACCAAGGAAAGCTACCGGAGTGAATTCTTCACTTGCTAGTATCAAAATCACAAGATATACAATGTTAGTTACAGTTATTACTTTCAGATAAACATGGTTTATTCTAATATAGCACAAGATGATATACCTGCTTCTGAATCTCATTGTGACATAAAAATTCTACAGTGTGAGGATCTAAGAAAGCTATTCCAAAAGTTAGCCGTAGTTAGATGAAGCTGATACCAAGTGGAACAGACATTACACAAGCACATTATTTTTCACTCTTCCAAAAATACAATCACAGCCTGACTGGAGGTGTCAGGGCAATCAGAACAGCATCAATCCATCACTCTCATTAGACTCAACCACACTCCCCATGGAGCCCTGCCAGTCTTCACGGATGCAGGCAAGAGCAGCAGGGAGGGCGACAGTGCTTATTTATAAATAGTACTGCGCTAATGTGACACATGGTTACATTTTCAAAACAACGGTAAAGGGAAGGTGTTTTGTGATTATATTCTCGGGTGATGGAAATGTCTACTTCACTGAGCCGACACAACTCAAAATATGTGCACTGATCTCGTGCTGAAACGTCAGTGCGATGAAGCTGCAGTAAAAGTCATTCAAGTCCACATTAAAATGCATCTCTGGAGATGGTCTTGTATCCTTGAGATTAAACATATTTTTCAACAATTTTGTGTTTTAAGTGCTTAGACACTCTTCCGCTCTTCTTTCTCTTCTCTTTGCTTGGTGTGACACACAAAGGCACACAACACAAAGGTTGAGTCAACTTTTATACATTCTAACTGCCGTCTGGTGTAATTTCAACATTACCGGCACCTGTGACTTGCCACAGCTGAGTTTAACAAGCATCGCCTGCCTGGAATAAAATGATTTACCCAACAAATAGTGGTGCCAACAATTTTGTCTGGCCCAATTTTTGTGTTTTGTGTAAAATTGTGTCCATTTTCCCTTTTTTCTGCCATTTTTTTCCCCCCGATGCACATCAAGGAACGAAACACATTCATACCAAAAACATTTGTAATTTAAATAATTTCTGGGAGAAATTATGTATTTCATGGAAAAATTCCAGGAGTGCCAATACTTTCGTTTTGTCCATGACTGCATATATATATCTTCACCCAACCACCAATCATGAGTAAAAGAAAAGTTTTTGTGTTACCATTCATATTCACAAAAAAACGGCCAAGAAATCATATATTCTGCCAGGGTATTTAAACTGAGAGCATAACTTTGCATAGACCAATTTTGACTCTTTGAAGTAAAAAATTGTTTTAGTTTCATGCAGTGACAGGGATTACGAAGAGCTGCTCGCCCAGTGCATGACAACAGTTTTAATGTGTAATTCAAAAATTTTGCTGTGTTTTGGCCTCGTATATACATAGAAGCTATTTTATGTCCCTTAAAGGAAACTCCCGTAAACTGCCTCCAGGGGTTTTTTTTCTTTTTTTTCTGAAGGTCTGTTTTTGCGTTGCTGTGTAAACAGCAAGCCAGAGTATTTAGTCGTGTATACAGCCGCTACAGTTATATTACCAACTACTAAACCACTACATCAGAGCTGATCTCTTAACCGTCTTCAGGATTGTTCTTCAGTCAATAGGATTTTCCAAACAAGAAGAAAGGTGTTTGATCAAAACCCTCAGCAGAAAGCCAACAGCCAAGTGTGCAAAAAAGCCTTTGATGCCTAAATCAACCAGGATTTAATCTTGCCACCTCAACTGCTGTTTGAGTGATTAAGCAGGCATTTGGTTACTTCGAGGTTTGACAGCAGAGGGGACTATCCTGAGCAGTGTTGGTCCCAAAAGCACTTCGGGAGAGTTTATGAAATCTGAATTTCAATCAGTGCCTTTTTGGTGTTAGTGTCCTGGTCAGTCATTTGATGCAAGGGTCAATGAGGTCCACAAAGATCGCTGGACAACATTTCCCATCCTTTACATGAAACAAATCTAAATCAAAATGCAAAAATATTCTAACACAGACTATTCCTGCAGAATATTATATGATGTTGCAACAAGAACACATCTCCATGATGTACAATCCCAACTGAAATGAGAGGTGAGTGCACACAGAGGAAAGCACACAAAAGCCACTCACACAGAATTAATACAAAGCAGGAAAGTTAGTTAAAGTTAGTTAGTTAAAGCTAGTTATATTAATGTTTATGGTGCAAAAGCAAAGAAAACTTTTAATAGTCTTAAAATTCATAAAATGTTTTGAAATAACAATATTCCATTATTTGTTTTCCAGGTTACTTCTACTGTTTTTGACATTGTTGTTATCCACAGAAGCCCCAAGGTCACAATTTAAAACATACATTTTCTCAGCTTTCTTGAAATCTCAACCAAAAGCTGGTAACTGTAACAAATTAATTTAACCTTTACTCTTCAAACAACAGGATAAATAAGCAGAGATCTTGAGAAAACCACTGAAATGAACTCATTACTGTTACCAGTTTGTCTTGATACCTTGTTTTCTCAAGGTATTTGGCTTAGGTCAATCATGTGGGCAGCAGAAAGCAGCTCAGCATGCCACCCCTTGACTGGTGATTGCAAGTGACCCATGTATTTGGGTACATTCATTTTGAAAAAAAATGTTTTCCCTTATGTCATCATGTGGGCAGCTAAGGAAAAGCAGCTTGTCAACCCCCTTATATGAATTACACATTTGCAGATAATTAATGATCCATATATCTCTGGGCAAAACAAAGTTCATTTTGTGGAGAAAAAATAAGCAAGTCAAGTTATTGAAAACTAAATTTCACATCTTATAAATTATCACACTCTCTTGGAAAAACCAACCATGATATAAAGAAAAATTGAATGAAAAGTACTTTATTGATCCTACAAGGGAAATTTCAAAATGAGTTGAGATCTAAATAAAACAACAAAACTAATTAATCACAAAGAATCAGAAAAAAATGATGTATTTAATCATGACCTTTGAGGGCTTCTGTAGACATCATCTTTATTTCTCACTTTCCAACAACTTCAAAGCATTAAAGATGCAGCTAAACCAGACTGAAACAAATAAACCATGAGGAGAACACTGTTGTTTGAGAGTGCTTCAACCTGAAGAACCAGTGAGGTCTGTTTTTGTTGAGAAATTCATACACAGTCGATTTTATCTGATCTACTTTATACCTAGAGGGTCTCAGGTGTTCACGGTATTTACACTAGAACCTTACACATTCTTTGATAGTGATCCTATCATACATGCTACATCGTGGCACAACAGCCACTAACATGAACATTAAAGCATTTTTATACAACACATACATAAATCATATTAAGCAGAAACACATCAATAAAATCAGTTCAGAAATGAGCTCATTGATCCAGGAGGACAGTGTCTATGCTTGAAAAAGAAAAAAAGTAGTAGCTGTCTTTTCCCTCTTGAAGAGCTTGAGTCCAAAAGTCTTGATGTCATTTTTGTCAGGCAGCCATTTTTTTCATTGGAAAAATCTTCTATAATTATTGCAATCTTAAAAACACTTGCTATAAAACAGTGCTCTAAGGAAACAACCAGCCTCTCAGTTCCAAAAACTTGTTTTGCATCCCTCCTTGCAGGAGTTATTATAAATTCCTCAATGTCTCATGTGACCAAAGCTCTGTATGTCGCCCATGTGTCCGCATGGATGTATGAAGACGGATGCTAAGAGCTTTCAAACTCTCCACTGCAACTCAGGCTTCCTTCAGCTTCAGCCACATGGACCGGAAAGAAGCAACAACACGATACATGTATGATCACATCAAGCAGAGAAAGGGCTCAGTCAGCCATGTGCACCACACACACTTATAGAGTTAGGAAGCATATGTGGAGAAACTTCACGTGAATTATAAATGTAAATCCCCCCTCCTAAAATAGCTAATCAAAAATCTTATTTCTATTCTATAACTCAGCTACTGCAGGAACTCAGTCCTAGTCTGCAGAAAGTCAAAGTTTAAAAGTGAATTTTGAAATCATGAAGCTGTGTGATGAGATGCAGCTGCTTCAGCACAAGCATGTGCTGTAAACCTAACATCCTGTCTCATGAATTCAATTCTTGAGTGATGCAACTTCCTTATCAAAAGTTAACAATTGTAAACAGCTCTCTCTCCCAAATCTTTTATTTGATATTTATATTTGTTTTATTCTATCTTATTTCATTTATTTTATCATTACATT
>RPOG01004349.1:18973-39665 GCA_008086565.1 Thalassoma bifasciatum
ACCATGAAACTGACACATTTTCGTCCTCATCATGTGTATAATATTGAATCTTAAATTAAATACCTAGTTTATATTAAAGATATAATAATGTGCATATCAGAATGTCACATTATTTTATGTTGATTAAATTGTCGACTGCTCTGACAAACAGTTTCATAAAGTTGTGCAAACTGAATGAAGACGTAAAGTAATTTGCGTCTTATTGTTTTTAACATTTTCTGAGCAAATGACGCACACACAGCTCAGCTGTTCACTCAGATTTATTTACCTGTTTGCAAAAATATCCAGCTGCTGTTTTAATGTGTTATTTATGTTACGGGTACACGGTACGATCTCCCTCACAGCACCAGGAGAATCAGCTGATCATTTATCTCCGGTCAGGACGAGCGTCTGCAGACGAGTCTCTGAGACACAGAGAGAACGAGCTGTGAGGTTGACGCTGACAACACGGATGTAAAGGAGGACTGCTCCTCCTTCTGAACCCTTGAACAGATGTCCTTATATGGATGAATTGGGGCGTGGTTTATGCTAATTTTGGGATGCGGGAACGCGCCCGTGGATTTAGAATGATTCTGATTCACTAATATACGCACGGTGGTGCGAACAAAGATGGCCGGTACGCACGTGTCATGAATCCGATGGTGATTTTGTGTATTTTCGCATTTCGTGTGGGGAGTAAGAACATTTCCACGCATTTATTCGTGAATGAGGCCCAATGTGATTAGCTGATCAGAAATTCGCGTTAACAAGCAGTTTGACAGGTGTGCCTAATAAAGTGGCCGGTGGGTGTATATTAATCTCCTAACTGGTAGCACATTAGGGCAGGCCTCAAACCCCAACTTCTACTCATAACTTTGGCCTCAATAGGACTAGCCAATCAGAGGGAAGGGGAGTAGGGAGCCTTAAAGAGACAGCAGCTAAAACCAAGTGTTACAGACAGAGGCTGAAATAAGGGTTTTCTAAAATACCGGAGAGAAAAATAGGGATTTATTTTAGCTGTAAATCATTTGAAGAAACTACAGAGACACAGAGGGATGGAGTAAAGCAAGCAACCATTACTCCTCTCTAAATATTTTTCAATAGAAAAGTGGCCCAGGCCTTCTTTGCCTGCATGCCCTTGATGTTACTGAAAAGGACTTGTTTACTCAATTAAATGACATGGAAACAAGCTTTATAGAACTACATTTTAATTGGAAAAAAAATCTCTGGGAAACAAATATTTTCTCATAGGTTTTTAACATTTCACAATTTAAAATAATCATTGCTGGTTCAATAAAACTGAAGCTTTGCTCAGACTGCAGGATCCATTTCTCAGATCTTTGCTTTGAAGATTAGCTTCAAGTTTCTAAATGGAGTCAAATTTCAAAGTACCCTTAAACTGATTCTCTGAGACAAGACAGTCAGAGTGGCTTTTCACTCTGTGTCTTGTTAACCTGGATTTAATTAAAGATCTGTTTAGATACAGCTTGGATCCCAAAAACATCCAGTACTTTCAGTCTGAACAAGGCCAAAGTTGCTTTCTTGGATTAAATTTCAACTCATAACAGTAACCCAAACACCAAGGAAAGCTACCGGGGTGAATTCTTCACTTGCTAGTATCAAAATCACAAGATATACAATGTTAGTTACAGTTATTACTTTCAGATAAACATGGTTTATTCTAATATAGCACAAGATGATATACCTGCTTCTGAATCTCATTGTGACATAAAAACTCTACAGTGTGAGGATCTAAGAAAGCTATTCCAAAAGTTAGCCGTAGTTAGATGAAGCTGATACCAAGTGGAACAGACATTACACAAGCACATTATTTTTCACTCTTCCAAAAATACAATCACAGCCTGACTGGAGGTGTCAGGGCAATCAGAACAGCATCAATCCATCACTCTCATTAGACTCAACCACACTCCCCATGGAGCCCTGCCAGTCTTCACGGATGCAGGCAAGAGCAGCAGGGAGGGCGACAGTGCTTATTTATAAATAGTACTGCGCTAATGTGACACATGGTTACATTTTCAAAACAACGGTAAAGGGAAGGTGTTTTGTGATTATATTCTCGGGTGATGGAAATGTCTACTTCACTGAGCCGACATAACTCAAAATATGTGCACTGATCTCGTGCTGAAACGTCAGTGCGATGAAGCTGCAGTAAAAGTCATTCAAGTCCACATTAAAATGCGTCTCTGGAGATGGTTTTGTATCCTTGAGATTAAACATATTTTTCAACAATTTTGTGTTTTAAGTGCTTAGACACTCTTCCGCTCTTCTTTCTCTTCTCTTTGCTTGGTGTGACACACAAAGGCTCACAACACAAAGGTTGAGTCAACTTTTATACATTCTAACTGCCGTCTGGTGTAATTTCAACATTACCGGCACCTGTGACTTGCCACAGCTGAGTTTAACAAGCATCACCTGCCTGGAATAAAATGATTTACCCAACAAATAGTGGTGCCAACAATTTTGTCTGGCCCAATTTTTGTGTAAAATTGTGTCCATTTTCCCTTTTTTCTGCCATTTTTTTTTTCCCGATGCACATCAAGGAACGAAACACATTCATACCAAAAACATTTGTAATTTAAATAATTTCTGGGAGAAATTATGTATTTCATGGAAAAATTCCAGGAGTGCCAATACTTTCGTTTTGTCCATGACTGCATATATATATCTTCACCCAACCACCAATCATGAGTAAAAGAAAAGTTTTTGTGTTACCATTCATATTCACAAAAAAACGGCCAAGAAATCATATATTCTGCCAGGGTATTTAAACTGAGAGCATAACTTTGCATAGACCAATTTTGACTCTTTGAAGTAAAAAATTGTTTTAGTTTCATGCAGTGACAGGGATTACGAAGAGCTGCTCGCCCAGTGCATGACAACAGTTTTAATGTGTAATTCAAAAATTTTGTTGTGTTTTGGCCTCGTATATACATAGAAGCTATTTTATGTCCCTTAAAGGAAACTCCTGTAAACTGCCTCCAGGGTTTTTTTTCGTTTTTTTCTGAAGGTCTGTTTTTGCGTTGCTGTGTAAACAGCAAGCCAGAGTATTTAGTCGTGTATACAGCCGCTACAGTTATATTACCAACTACTAAACCACTACATCAGAGCTGATCTCTTAACCGTCTTCAGGATTGTTCTTCAGTCAATAGGATTTTCCAAACAAGAAGAAAGGTGTTTGATCAAAACCCTCAGCAGAAAGCCAACAGCCACGTGTGCAAAAAAGCCTTTGATGCCTAAATCAACCAGGATTTAATCTTGCCACCTCAACTGCTGTTTGAGTGATTAAGCAGGTATTTGGTTACTTCGAGGTTTGACAGCAGAGGGGACTCTCCTGAGCAGCGTTGGTCCCAAAAGCACTTCGGGAGAGTTTATGAAATCTGAATTTCAATCAGTGCCTTTTTGGTGTTAGTGTCCTGGTCAGTCATTTGATGCAAGGGTCAATGAGGTCCACAAAGATCGCTGGACAACATTTCCCATCCTTTACATGAAACAAATCTAAATCAAAATGCAAAAATATTCTAACACAGACTATTCCTGCAGAATATTATATGATGTTGCAACAAGAACACATCTCCATGATGTACAATCCCAACTGAAATGAGAGGTGAGTGCACACAGAGGAAAGCACACAAAAGCCACTCTCACAGAATTAATACAAAGCAGGAAAGTTAGTTAAAGTTAGTTAGTTAAAGCTAGTTATATTAATGTTTATGGTGCAAAAGCAAAGAAAACTTTTAATATTCTTAAAATTCATAAAATGTTTTGAAATAACAATATTCCATTATTTGTTTTCCAGGTTACTTCTACTGTTTTTGACATTGTTGTTATCCACAGAAGCCCCAAGGTCACAATTTAAAACATACATTTTCTCAGCTTTCTTGAAATCTCAACCAAAAGCTGGTAACTGTAACAAATTAATTTAACCTTTACTCTTCAAACAACAGGATAAATAAGCAGAGATCTTGAGAAAACAACTGAAATGAACTCATTACTGTTACCAGTTTGTCTTGATACCTTGTTTTCTCAAGGTATTTGGCTTAGGTCAATCATGTGGGCAGCAGAAAGCAGCTCAGCATGCCACCCCTTGACTGGTGATTGCAAGTGACCCATGTATTTGGGTACATTCATTTTGTACAGATTGGCAGAAAAATAAAGTTTTCTTGAGATAACAAGATGTATTGTCCCTTTACTGTGACAGAACAAGATTGTTATGAAAAAAAGATATCGAAAAAGCAAGATTTCATTTCTTCAAAAAGCAGATAAACTATTCCACAGTGACAAAATAAAATAAGAATAGATCTTGAGAAAACATCTTAAATTAACTTGTTAACTAATCTCATTTTCCTGGCATATATTTGTGGAAGAACTAAGAAACAAATAAGACAATGGCATGCATGACTGATTTCAGGAAAAAAATGTTTTCCCTTATGTCATCATGTGGGCAGCTAAGGAAAAGCAGCTTGTCAACCCCCTTATATGAATTACACATTTGCAGATAATTAATGATCCATATATCTCTGGGCAAAACAAAGTTCATTTTGTGGAGAAAAAAAAAGCAAGTCAAGTTATTGAAAACTAAATTTCACATCTTATAAATTATCACACTCTCTTGGAAAAACCAACCATGATATAAAGAAAAATTGAATGAAAAGTACTATATTGATCCTACAAGGGAAATTTCAAAATGAGTTGAGATCTAAATAAAACAACAAAACTAATTAATCACAAAGAATCAGAAAAAAATGATGTATTTAATCATGACCTTTGAGGGCTTCTGTAGACATCATCTTTATTTCTCACTTTCCAACAACTTAAAAGCATTAAAGATGCAGCTAAACCAGACTGAAAAAAATAACCATGAGGAGAACACTGTTGTTTGAGAGTGCTTCAACCTGAAGAACCAGTGAGGTCTGTTTTTGTTGAGAAATTCATACACAGTCGATTTTATCTGATCTACTTTATACCTAGAGGGTCTCAGGTGTTCACGGTATTTACACTAGAACCTTACACATTCTTTGATAGTGATCCTATCATACATGCTACATCGTGGCACAACAGCCACTAACATGAACATTAAAGCATTTTTATACAACACATACATAAATCATATTAAGCAGAAACACATCAATAAAATCAGTTCAGAAATGAGCTCATTGATCCAGGAGGACAGTGTCTATGCTTGAAAAAGAAAAACAGTAGTAGCTGTCTTTTCCCTCTTGAAGAGCTTGAGTCCAAAAGTCTTGATGTCATTTTTGACAGGCAGCCATTTTTTTCATTGGAAAAATCTTCTTTAATTATTGCAATCTTAAAAACACTTGCTATAAAACAGTGCTCTAAGGAAACAACCAGCCTCTCAGTTCCAAAAACTTGTTTTGCATCCCTCCTTGCAGGAGTTATTATAAATTCCTCAATGTCTCATGTGACCAAAGCTCTGTATGTCGCCCATGTGTCTGCATGGATGTATTAAGACACTACGATTCTCGAAAGTTTGAGAGGTGACGTTGAGTCCGAAGGAAGTCGAAGTCGGTGTACCTGGCCTTTCTTCGTTGTTGTGCTATGTACATACTAGTGTAGTTCGTCTCTTTCCCGAGTCAGTCGGTACACGTGGTGTGTGTGAATATCTCAATCCTTCGTATACACCTCTTTGAAGTGCACTTAATATTTACATTTTCCCCCCTCCTAAAATAGCTAATCAAAAATCTTATTTCTATTCTATAACTCAGCTACTGCAGGAACTCAGTCCTAGTCTGCAGAAAGTCAAAGTTTAAAAGTGAATTTTGAAATCATGAAGCTGTGTGATGAGATGCAGCTGCTTCAGCACAAGCATGTGCTGTAAACCTAACATCCTGTCTCATGAATTCAATTCTTGAGTGATGCAACTTCCTTATCAAAAGTTAACAATTGTAAACAGCTCTCTCTCCCAAATCTTTTATTTGATATTTATATTTGTTTTATTCTATCTTATTTCATTTATTTTATCATTACATTTTTGTTTAATTATTCAGCATAACTGGGTAAGGCTTTGCTTTCAAAAATATGTTATTATCACTCTAAGTACAGGTTAGGTCAGCTTTGCTGCAACAGTCAGCGTAGTTAAACTGGTAAGTAATCAAATGACACAGCTGTGAAAACTTTGAATGATATCTGCCTGTTCATCAAAGCTGTCATCTGGGAAGGCAGAATATATAAGCCTCTACTGTATGTATGTCAGCAAGTCTTGATCTAATTTTGTGGAGTGCAACGCTAATCATACAAAAGTAAAGATAGACATAATTTAAACTCCAGCAAGAAAACCACCAGATATTTATCTTAAGGTACAATAATGCCAGAGATGGCAGGGAATGTAATCTAACACACATGCTCCTTCACACAACCTAACCAGAGCGACGGCTTCATGAGTGAACTAACAGGAACAACAAATGGGTGGTGAGGAAAACAAAGATAACCCAGACCTCCACCACTCTGTCGCTACTTTGAGTGATTCAAGTTCCATTATAAATCAGATCTGAAATAAACATGGGGCTGAGATACATCAGGATGCACACACACAATTATCACATTAGAATTTGTGAACCATCAGCTTCAATAAAAAAAGAGCTAAGTTTGGCTCATCAAGATTAAATGCAAAGTTGTAACATCAGAAGCATGACTGGGTACATTGCTGTTTAAAAACTTTGATGATGCAGAGTGTGTCAGCTCTTCATACACTGAGATATGCGGTCCCTGACAGTTATAACGTTCACCGGAAATAACTCTGAGTGGAGCATGAGGCTGTGGACTCGACAGTATGTCACTAACACTGAGGACAAGTCTTAGTATTGAATGATGGGTGGATGGGTGTAACCTGAGTTAGTACAACAGTCCATACGAAATACTTACACATTTGGTTAAAGTTAGAAAATCTGTGTTAAATAGGAAACTCTAATACTTATTAAGACTGAATAAATATCTAGACTTGTGTTAGGATAGCATGGAGAGAAACTCTAGAAATCGATCTGCTATTAGTCCAGTAAGCACTTTATTTATTTACATATAAGCTATGCTTCCTTTATGGTTTACTTCAACACCTGGCAAAGAAAATACTTAAAAGAAAAACTTCCATTTTCTCCAAATTTGAAGAAAAAAATACAACAACCTCTTAACTCCTAGAGGAGCAGCTCTCTCTGTTCTCTAAAGTCACTCTTTCATCTAACATTGGCTCTGAACTCCAACTGCAGTAAGTGTCTTCTGACACATTTAGGCTAAGATGATGAGTCCCCGGTGGCCCCTCCTTTTTCTGGTTCCCACCTTTCTCTGAGAAATAGGCGGACAGTAAAAATGGATTATGGGAGAAAGCACACCACTGGCTGAATCTACAGGGCTACCCTGTCACACCAGGAGAAAAAGACCCAGCTGCAGCGCCGCAGCTCTGGCTCTGGCTCTGCCACAGAGCTGTTCCAGGAGCCTCTCAAGGGGCCCCTTCAATGAAAAGCCTGTCGCTGCATAGCAGGCTCCAACAAAAGACAAATGACCAGCTGGTCAAAGAAGGAGGGCCAATCACAGGAGGTCATCATAGTCCAGCATCTTGGAATGCTGACGGCTTTTCCACAAACGGTACTGACGGAAGTTGAAGTACTTCTCGATCATCTCTTTGCCTGCAGGAAAAAAAAGAAAACAAAAAGAGAGAGCTAGCTTGTGAAAATGAAATGAAAGAGACCATCGTTATCCCAGTTTAGTCACCTCAGGGGTCCTAAACAAAGAAATGTGGAAAACAGATTAAACATTTTCTGATTCTGGAGCCAACTTAATTTGACTACTGTTGATATGTTAACTCTGCCATACACTCCTGATAAGACCAGTTGGATATTTGCTCTGATTCACATTTTACACTATTGGATCTTAAAAAGGTTGTAAGTGCGAGAGAAACAAGAACTGTTGGTCCTGGTCCAGTCAAACAGTAATCTTTAAGCTTGGAAAGATAAAGAGAAAAGTAATACAAAACACTGATAAAAAGTATCATTCACCTTATGAAAAGACTATTCACTATTAATTGTTGTTTGCAATAAATTGCTAACTCTTTTTTTCCTCACTCCCATTTCTTATTCTTACATTTTGAAATTATATTTAAAGTCTTCTTGAGATTCAACAGAGAAAAATGTGAATTTTTGCATGTATTGTAAATGTTTTCTCTTTTCCAAATCATTCCCCTCAGATCACACAGGTGCAGGGGCAGTGAACGGTTCTCCACGGTGCTATACATGCAGTACTAGAATGGAGCAACAAGGGAAATAGAGATCAGAGTGAAGAAGAAGTACTGGGGTGTCAATAGAAAAATAATTAGCATGACATCAAAAGATGTCACAAAAGTGACTGATGAATGCCCTGAGAGCTGGTCTGTATGTTCTTTTACAGTCACTCATGCACTCTCTCCACTGCTGAGCAGCTCACTGACACTGATAAATTCTCACTGTTAACATTTATTGTTTGCACCACTGAGGCGTGTAATGAAACTGCATTCTCCGTTTCTATTGGCACCTACGGCACATTTGGACTTAGCATGTGTTATCCATAGTCAAAGATTTAAAAACAAGTCCAGAAATGTGGGCATGTGAGCAGCCAAGTCTCTGCAAATTGTGTGTGTTCAGTGTTTTCTTACCCTGTCCAGACAGCTCTAGTGGGGACTTGAATTCTACCGCAGAGGGTCTCATCAGCCTCTTCAGTGTATGAATCAGCTAGAAGAGGACAGACAGACAGACAGACAGACAGACAGACAGACAGACAGACAGACAGACAGACAGACAGACAGGGAGAGTTTAAGACAAATAATACTAGGTTCTGAATGCCATCAGGCATCTTCAAATGAAAACAAATAAAGCAGTGTTGATGCAGAAATATGACCATGTACTGAGAGCAGATGGACAATGACATATGCAATGCACTGTCTACAATTCGCACCAGCTGAGAACAAGTGAAAAGCCCCGCTGGTTAGGTTTTCTGTCTGTGTTGACACGTGTCAGAGTTCACCCCAAGTGAGCTGCATGCCTGGGAGGGCAGGAATACATTTACTCTGACTCAAAACAAACTGTAATAAACAACGGGTTGGAAAAGGGAATACTCTCTATGCTGACGGACACTGAAAGTCATCATGAGGGCCCTATCATACTCGTGATGCAATAAGTCCGTATTATTTTACACTGGTAACTCATATGCCCAGAACCCACAGTGAGTAGATAGCAAGTGAATCTGCTGTGATGGGTTTATTCATTCTGAAATGAGGTGTGGTTGTGTGCAAAGGTGACGTGGCATGCTTTCTCGGAGATGCAAGATTTAGAGTCATGGACCAAAGTATTGGCACCCCTGGAACTACTCCAGAAAATGTACCATTGTTTCCAGAAATTGTTGCAATTATAAATGTTTTTGGTATGCATGTGTTTATTTCCTTGATGTGCATTGTAAAACAAAAAAAAAAATAGAAGAAAAAAGCCGTATGAAGTTCATATTTTTCAACAGTTTTGCATTTTAAGTCCTAAGACACTCCTCAGCTCTTCTTTCCCTTCTCCATACTCGGTGTGATACACAAAGGCTCACAACACAAAGGTTGAGTCAACTTTTTTTCACATTAACTGGCATAAGGCGTGATTTCTTTATTACCGGCACCTGTTACTTGCCACAGCTGAGTCAAAACAAGCATCACATGCTTGAAATGAAATTATTTACTACTCTAAATTGGTGCCAATAATTTTGTCAAGCCCAATTTCTGTGTTTGTGTAAAATTGTGTCAATTTTATTTCTTTTTCTTCCTTTTTTTGTGTTTTTCCAATGTACACAAAGGAAATAAACATATTGATACCAAAAACATTTGTAATTGCAACAATTTCTAAGAGAATTGATGTTTTCTGGAAAACTTCCAGGGGTGCCAAAACTTTCGTCCATGACAGTATATAGTAAAGGGACAGTCAACTTTTACATTATGTTGTCTAACTTTGCCTAAATGTCTCTCTTCTCCAAAAATTTGTCACGACCACAACTCCAATTCACATGAGAATAAAAACATTTATATTAACCTGTTTACATATTTTTTGTTCCCCACTGTACAGAGTATTTTCAAAAATTGATACAATGATTTTTGCAACAAAATCCATTTAAATAATTTTTTAACATGATTTAAGATTTATTTCCTCTAAATGCATCAAAATCTGAATGCTATCTTTTCTTGTAAAACAAAATTAATCAGGACTCTGCATGTCATCAATGTTTAAAGAACTCATACACTTAACCAATCATAATCATGAAATGTAGTTTGATGATTCAGTTCATCTGATTTTTGATTTAACAGCTGTCTCTGTAGTGACAGCACTGTTTACTATAGTTATTTTTTCTGAGGGTAGAGTACTTGTTTGAGAGTAGTCACTGAACTCTTTTTGCCATATTTCAACTTTTAACGTGTATTATGACCAATTAAACACATTAATAAATCATTAAAGGAATAGCAGTGGTTTCGTCCTCCATATAAAACTTTGATTAAAATTAGGCCACAAATATGGAGTAAAGTAAAACCATGACCTCTTTTATAGTCTTTTAAGTAGTCTTAAAGGTACCATGGCCTCCTTACCTTTTTAATGGACACAATCATCTACAAACCTGTCTACAGGGACCATGATTATTTTGCCTCTCTAGTTGGGGACCATGACCTGATAAAACAGTCAGCATGACAAAAATCTGCAAGTATAAGATCAAGACTACTTAAATCAGATCACATCACAAACAATGCAAAGTGTTCATCAAAATTAAAGTTATGTTCACCTTAACATTAATGTAAAAGTATTAAAAGGTTTTTCTATTCACAAAAATCCCTAATGGACACCTGAGGGGGATTTTATTATCTATCTATCGATCTATCTATCTATCTATCTATCCATCTATCTATCTATCTATCTATCTATCTATCTATCTATTTGTGTGTGTGTGTGTGTGTGTGTGTGTGTGTGTGTGTGTGTGTGTGTGTGTGTGTGTGTGTACGCGTGCACGCACATGTATGTGTATTTGTGGCACTAATAAAACAGCATTTAGGAGCAAAGAAACGGTTTTACAGTCTGATGAAGTGGCATATTTCACTCATATCTGTTGTCAGTTCCACTCAAAATTTAAACTTATTCACAATCAGAGAAACAATTCAGTTTTTGAAGATGTTAATTATTTTTTGGGATTATTGTTGTGAAATTTTGAAGAACCGAGTGCGTTTTTGCGCACTACTTACGCATTAGGGCGATGCTTTCCCACGCTTTCTGTTGTTGTTTTATAATTGTGCAGGTGTTGTCTTTCCTCTTTAATCAGTCCTTTTCTTCCTCAAAAGCCTCCATGAGGATTTCTGCCCCAAATGGCGGAAAGCACACCTCTCTCGTTGCCATGGTGAATCGGTGAATCTGTGATCAACGACGGGTCTATTTAACATAGCTGCATGCGTGATCCAGGATTGGTTTCACCTGGCTTGATGAGTCCATGGCTGTTTTCCAAATCGCCTACTACATACTACATGCGAAAGTAGTAGGTGGACTTACTACTACTTTCGCATGTAGTATGTAGTATGACTGTTTTGTTGGACCTATTTAGTAGTATACTACTCTGGATTTCTGTTTCAGGAAGTGGAGCTGATGTTTTTTTTTCTAATGTTTAATTTCATCATAAGTAAACCATGAGTACATTTGGCATTTCAGTCATTAATTCACCACATCAATCAGTGGTGAAGTTACAGGAGCAATAAAAGTAGATAAGTTAAATTAGAAGTCAATGAGATACAAAGGAAAATAAATAAATGAAATTAAGCATGGGAAGGAAGTTGTAAATTTTTTGAGAATTTTTATGGTTTCATTATTTTTTAGTGGTCAAGGCACATTTTTGATTCATTTGGAAAAACAACAAATTCGGGGAGAGATTAGAGTCCCGATTTTATAAAATTTGTAAGGGTATAAAAGTTTATTACAGCAAAATCGCCATATTTGATTTTTTATCTTGCACCAAAAGTTATCCTGTATTGAAAATAAATCTGAAACCAACTGACTTTTTGTTTTTACAGCTGGTGGAAAAACTGCGTCCACATTACCCACGTAGGCTGTTCGTTGAAAAAAAAAAAAAGTGATAAACTTTTTACGGGCTTTTATGAATTTGGTAAAAGTAAACAGCTCTTTCATGATGAAGTGAGCAGATTTACCGCTGTTTCTTTCCTGTCACTTCACTTTTATCTCTGGGACCGTTTCACATTTTTGTTGTTGTGTTGTAGTTGAGCTGATTTATTCCAGTAGGTGTCAGTAATTCACCTCAACCTAAGCGCCCCCAAACTGACAAATGGCATTAGCGCCGGGCATTGTGGGAAACAGTACGACCAGGTAGACTACTACATACTGCTACCTACTGCAGTATGCAGTAGGTACTGCTTTTCATCAGGAAAAGCTGATGAATTTTTTTATTGTCTTTATTATCATTTATTCGTATTAAGTTATATTAGGACAACTAAATAAATATTGAATCAATAAATTCTCCAGAAAGAAACTTCTAAATTTTGGAGGAAAAATTTGGAATTTTCGGTTTTGAAAAGTCCCAAATTTAACGCACAAAACAGGGCTACAAGACGTCCTCTGCAGTTATTACTAACGATTATAGGTCCAATGGCTATAAAATGCATTAGTTTTACCAGGAGACCTCTGATCTATGTAATAACTGCAGAGGACGTGTGTGTTTAAATGTGGATGTATGTCGCAGCAGAATTCATCATATTTGATTTTCAATATTACACCATATGTTATTCATTGAAAATAATCTAGAGTGAATTGACTTTTTATTTCTAGAGATGATGGAAAAACTGCTTCTGATGATGCACGTATTATTTCAAATATGTTAATAGGATAATGATAACAAATACAATGTAGGTTCCCACTTAAAAGACGTTTTGGTGCTTACACTTGATTTGTACCACTGCTTCACCCAAACTTTCTCCGGTTTCCGTCATTTTCAATTCAGACCTGTGGCCAGGCGCTTTGCATTGTGGGATACAGTATGCCAGGTAGACTGGTCCGATGCATACTGAGAAATTTTCCCGGATCAGTGGGTCATCCGGGTAATTTTTGCATACTGCAAATTTCGCATTTGTTCGCATACTGCATGCTGTATACTGCATTTCGGACAAATCAGTACATACTGGTAGTATAGTATGCGAATTCCAAAACTGCCTTAGTCTTTGGCCCAATTCCAATTCCTTTCTTAACCCTCAATCTTAACCCTCAAGCTCAGCCCTCAATCTTAGTAGCCCTCAAAACCAAGTGTTAAGGGTTATCTTGTGACTTAGAAATGGGACACCCCTTAAATGCAAATGAAATTGTTGTGGACTGTCTGTCAGTTATTCCTTTGGTTAGCGTGATCAAAAAAATATCTGTATAAATAACACAACCACGGACATATTCAGCTGTCACAGCATACCATAGTTTATTGAAAGGTAAACACCAGCTATAACTATCATTACAAAACTCTGCGGCTACAGGAGATGACATTAGCCCGGTCATCTTATACCATCATCGGCACAAGCATGTTATATAGGCTGTTATCTTGATAAAACAATTACATTACCACGGAGAAAAAAAGACCATTCAGTAACGTTAACTAACTTAAACAATAGCAACATGGCTTGTCCGCACCGGACGCTATTGACAAAAGATCGTAAAATAAAAATAAATGTTCTGCAACAACGAGGTAAATAATCCATAAAATGGGTCTAAACTAAGATAATACAATGGTTTTCCTAATATTTATATCTCCATTAACAAAGAAAATACTATATTTGTAGCTCGCCTTCTCTGCCGCTTTGGACGCCATGTTTATTTACCGACAATACGCAATGCATTCTGGATGTCCCTTAATCCCAAGGGTGGTGTCGTAGAATCTCAATATTGAGGGAGATACAGCCCTCAATCTTGCCCCTCAACCTCAACTTTCTGAGAATCGGGACAGCACTTACACTTCGCGGGAGCGTGCATTTTGAGATTGAGGGTTAAGATTGAGGGTTAAGACAGGAATTGGAATTCACCCTTTGTACAACCAAATGAGCCTGGGTGCCCTTGTTTTGGATTCATTGAACCAGGCTTAAGCATTCATCCTGGATATCTTAATCCAACTTTTGTGCAACAAAAGTGGCTTTGTCAAATAGACCCCGCCGTCGATCACAGATTCACCGATTCACCATGACAACAAGAGCGGTGTCAGGGGCAGAAATCCTCATGGAGGCTTATGAGCAGGAAAAGGACCGATTAAAGAAGAAAGACAACACCACCACGGCTATGAATCAACGGCAGAAAGCGTGGAAAAGCACCGCCCTTATGTGTAAGGAGTGCGCAAAACGCACTCGGTTCTCTGACATTTCACAAATATAATCATTAAAAAAAGTAATAATTTAACGTCTCCGAAAATTGAGTTGCTTCTCTGACTGTTAATGAGTTTAAATTTTTGGTGGAACTGACAACAGATATGAGTGAAATATTCCACTTCATCAGACTGTAAAATCATATCTTTGCTCCTAATGCTGTTTAATTAGCGCCACACAAACATTCACATGCGCGCGCACACTCACACACACAGAAACACACACACGTTTTTTATATATATATATATATATAGATAGATAGATAGATAGATAGATAGATAGATAGAAAGATAAAATCCCCATCATGTGCCCCTGAAGGATTTTTTGTGTATAAAAAACCCTTTCAATACTTTTACATTATGTCCTGGTGAACATGACTTTTTGATTTTGATGAACTCTGTGCACTGTTTGTGATGTAAACTGATTTAAATAGTCTTTATCTTATACTTGCAGATGTAAACCTGCCAGTCTTTTCTCCTGACACCCTTCACAGACCCCAGGAATCACAGCAGACCTACAATCAGGCCAGGACCAAGGGTGAAATGGCCTTTGACCCCCCGAAGTCATGATTTCACCATCTTCAAAACTTAGGAGTCAGCCCTGTGAGGGCATATGACATCACTGTAACATCACAGTGACATCACTGTGGCCTGTGCTGTCCTACTCAATGGGGTCGACCTGAAGAAGGGGAGGACCCCCAGAGCACCATCACACATGGACTGAGACAATCCTGTCTCCTCCCTGATGACCACAGTGGTCGATGGTCAGGGGCCAGTACGTATTACATTATTTTACTTACCAAGCATCTTCATAATTTAGTCAGATATGTTGTGCAGCAGCAGAGACAGGTGCTGTTAGTTTCAGTTAAATATGGCCTTCATCCCCAGAGGAAATTATTTATTTTATCCAATTTAATTGATTTGGCCTCTCATGATGTTAGTGTTGTTTACTGTGTGTAAGCAGGCTACAGCATTATTTATTTGTCTGTTCATTTGTGTGTGGCGTGCCCTGTATTTGTTTCAATGTGAAGACGTGGATGTATTATACATAGACATTTGAATGTGTAATTATTCTTATATTCTGTAATATGCTTTAAAATTGTGCTTTCTGTCTTGTAGTTTCACTTTGTGAGTTCAGTTTTGAAAAGAGATGATGGTTTACCTGCTTTGAATTATCCTTATTCAATAAAGGAACATCAAGTTACACTACACTGTGTATATTAACTTATTTATTTATAAAGTGAATAAGTAAATAAATTATTGATCATAAATGTTTAGATGATGACAGTGGGTCTAGTAGAATGTGAAAACGTTGTGTAGTGGACATTGAAATAACTACTGGCTCAGATTTGTAGTGGCCACTGACTGAGATGAGGGATGAGATTAAATAGATCCTGGAACTTATCCTGGTCTGGAGCAGGCTAGCTCCTCAGGATAAATCTCCATGGTAACTTAGGTCAAAACATATCCCACTTCCCACTATCCTAGTTTTGTGCTACCGGATCAAGGATAACTTGAGCCAGGATAACCAAGATATCCCGGCTTAATCCCTTATCCTAGTTTTGTGCAACAGGCCCCTGGTCCTGGGTTTCCCTCCTGTGTGATTGCTCTAATGTGTTTCACCTGTGTCTTTTGCCACACCTGGGTTTGATCAGTTCTTGTGTATATAATCCCTGTCTTCAGTTCAGTCTTCGTCCATTCATTGTAATGTCTATCTCTGTTTCGAGCAAGTTAGTGTCTGCTGCGTCTTCCCTGGGTTTGGTTTTTGGACTTCCTTGGTTTTTTAAGGTTTGGGTTTTCCTTGTGCAGTGTTTTTTCAGTTTGGTTGAAATAAAATGAGTTAATCTGCACTTGAGTCTGCCATCCTCCTGTTTTTTTACCTGGTTCCTTCGCTGTGACAAATTCAGGTGTTAGAGGTTGGAACAGCCACCTCCCAATAGAAAGTGACACACGAAAGATGATTTGTATACATCATTTGATTGAATCCCAGCTAATGTCTTGTGGTAAAATAGATCATAATATGATATTTGTATGTATGCAAAATCTAAACACTTTATTCTTCCTTTTTTAGAATATGATCATCATTGTGGGACTGCAATTTGGCCCTCTTCTGTAGAATGCCTAATATATTGAATTAAGATTTTCCAACAGCAATATTTTATTAATTGAGACTCAAGATGTGTTGTTTGAGTGTTCCCTTTATTTTTTTGAGCTGTGTATATTTGATAGTGAGTGTTTTGACTCTAAAGGCAGAGTCTGCAGAAAAGGCTGTGTGTGTGTGTGTGTGTGTGTGTGTGTGTGTGTGTAAACTGTATTTGGCCTTTTGATTTAAAAACTTAATTGTACCTTGGCGTACATTCCCTAATTCTCTTCCCTTGACTTCTACTGTCAAGTCTTAATGAACATAACACATTATTCCTTTTTTCAGGTGGTTGAACCACAAAGAAAATTGCAAAATGGAAAGAGCATTCTCTGTGCTACGTGTTACTGGCAAACACAACCACCCCCTGACAACTAGGATGGATGCATGCCACCAGAGACTCATTACCAGGACCCGTCAGTTTTGGCCTTTGAAACTAATTTCTGACAGCAAACAATTCAAAAGTGGGGCTTTGGAATAATGATCCAGTGACATCAAGCCTGAGCAGGTATTTTATAGAGCTTCATAAAAGATATTTGGGGCTTAGTTAAAAGTGAAGCTGTCTGGTGGGTCTGAGATACTGTTGAGGCTCCTCTTGGTTACCTTTGGGATTCCGTAAACTAAAAATTGTAATCTTTTTTGGGGATTTGAGGGTGACTCTGTGAGAACTCATGTGGAAATATACCCCTTGCTGAATATGGATCATTTATATTAGCTGATAAAATGACTAATGAATGAGATAAGAAGATGTCAGTCTTGGGCTTGCAGATGTCTGTGAATGTGGTAAAATCTGACTGATATGGGTGAGGCCAAACCATCTATTTGTTGATATTGAGAGGTTATGCCAGGGTAGGCCAAGCTTGACATGGAACAGTATGTGGAAAGATGTTGTTTAAGATTAGGGGTCAGTTTGACCTGGAACAGTAAATAAGTGAAGAGTGATGAAGCATCGGACACCAGATATGTCGTTGAAACACTATAAAGACTCAAGGGGAAGTTAGAGGGAGGCATATGTCCGTCTATTCTGATGTGTGAGATCCGTGTTGTGCTGAATCCTCAATAAAGACCTGCAAGAGGCTGCAAGCTGATTCCAACTCTGAGCCATTCATTATTTGAATTTGCATCTGGGAAATCCAAAACATGAGTAAGCAGCTTTACTATGATGTCACTTTTCATTGACTCTTTAGAAGAATTTTAAGGTTAAACACCACCCTGACCTTTGAACATGCTTATTGCGTGTATCTGCTACATGTGTTGATTTGCCCATCTGAGGAACTGTCAGAGCTGATAACGCTCCATCCTCTGTCCACTGGTACTTTCACTGTCTCCTTGTCCCAGCCTGCCCTTCCCATCCCTTCTCTCAATCCCTGAGGTCTGGTCAAGTGCCAGCTGGTGTGCCATCCCACATTCAGCTCCAGAGCCAGGTGACATTCATGGGTTTGATACCCACAGGGTTTTGTAGTGCATTTGTGAGTGTAGAGATGCAAACTCTGTGATTCATTTGGGCTTGCTTCTTTGAAAAAGCACAGGGGCTCTGAAAAACAGATATATTGTGTTGGGTTTTTGGATCAAATATGGTTGGAGCTTGCTTTTTTCACTTTTGAAGATCTGGCCCAGTATGCATGTCAAGCAAATGGCAATGAAAATGAGCTGTTTTTACTAATGATGAAAGAAAAACAACAACAACAAAATGATTGATCAGTGGTATGCAAGAGCCCCAGCATAGCATTATATTAAAAACCCCCCAACCACCACCATCACCACCACCACCATAGGATCAACCCACCTGTTTCGACTGTTTAAAGGCAGGCATCATGCTCATATGTTACTGTCTAAGACAGGTATTTGGAGATAAAACAAATCCTTTGGAAAAGTATGATGATGTGGAGCTAAACAGCACATTTAGGTTCAGGGGACACAACATTTTTCAGTGAACAGATGAGATAAGGGAGACAATCCAAGTCTCAAACCAGCATCCAGTAAGGCTCGCTGCTGTAAGTTTTGCAAGTTTGTTTGGGTCTTTGCTTTATGTATCTAGGTCCTTCCAAGATGTGTGTATGCTTAAATGTTAGAGTTCCTGAACCCTGAAGCTTTGCAGGGACAGGACTCACTGAAGCATGACTGCTCACTATGAGGTAAGTCAAGAAAACAAGCTGTCAACAAAAATATGTGCGCAAGTAATAACATTTTACTGATGCAGAAAATGTGATAACCCATCATTACAATCTGTGCCACTTAAAGGCAGTGTTGGTAATCTGATTTAGAGACACTTTTTGTTATATTGGTTAAAATGATCTTTATGTCCCGATGGCAATTAATACAAGATGTGTTCTTAAAAGGGAGCAGAAAACATCTACTATCTACAGCAGGAGTAAAGCTGTAAAAAACACCAACCAGTCCGAGTGGGCGTGGTCCACCTCTTTTAATCAATCAAATCGCCCTCTGCTGTCTTGCGCATTCATCGCACCAGCGTGCACTGATAACCCTGATTCAATGCATGAGCACAGAGGGATCCCAGTATGCTGGAGGATGATGGAAAAGGTCTTTATACCTCAGTTATTAGTTACCGCTCCTCCCGCTAAACAGAGCAGAAGACAGAGATAAAGAATGCTAAAACGAGAGAGACCACGGAGAAAGCCAGGGCAAAAATCAGAGTTCACATCGGGACAGCTTTTCAGCATGGAGACAGCTCAAAGAAGTCAAAGCTTTAAAAGTGATGCCACGGTCGCTCATTTTCTGTTGGAAAGGTGAGTTCTGGGATTTTTAGAGGGAAAAATTTAATCTTGATAAAATATTTAGCCATCTTTATCGTTCTGTGGTGATTTCAGCCCGATGCTAACCTTAGCGTCTGTGATGTATCTGAGACCTGTCATTTACTACAGACACAACAGCTTCAGCCAACAGTTCAAGTGTGTGTGTGTGTGTGTGGGGGGGGGGGGGATGGTACATTCAAATTCATGCTAGTTTTCCAGGACTGCCAACCCTGCCTTTGAGAGACCTTAAGTAATTTTTATTTAATGGTGAAGAAGGCCCTCCTCAAAGCTGTGCTGGTTGTGAGGGTCACAGTGCCATTGTGTCCAAGATGCATATTTAAAGTCACTTCACTCATGATTGAACTCTGTCCATCAGGTTTTGTCAACCATGACAGCTCAGCTGATCTAGCAGCTTAGTCTTCTTTTGTAGCACTGAATATTTATTTCAAAGAGTTGCTGATCCTGGATCTCTGTCGCTGTACGTCTGTGAAAGACCTTTTTAGAATTCATTTCTCAAACATGCTTCCTGTCAGGCTACTGTCCCACTTGTGTTGTGTTCGACAGGTTACAGGTCTCTTGGAAAACAGATATGTCACATTTCAGAAACTCCTGATTTTATATGTGGCTGAAGTCCACACCAGGATAAGGCAGCTGAAACACCTTTTTTACCACTTCAATTTTATAACCAATTTTTGAACATCATTAACTTGAAGATGCTTCATGCCAGACATCAGTGTTGTTTTCGTCAACGATGACGATGACGAAATTATTTCGTTGACGCAAGTTTTTTTCATGACGATAACGAGACGGTGACAAGCTAAACACGGTTCTTTGATGACGAAAACATGACGAGACGTACGTGAGTTTTCGTTGACGGGACGAGACTAGACGAAAATGTTTGTGGCTGCTCTGTCAGACGTTCAAAATGTGTGATATTTCTGCCTATTGTGCGTGTGATCTGTCCGTCAAAAGCTAAAAAATATCAGAGATGATTCTGCATCCTATGTTTGGTCACACCCACCACCTGACGTTCAGCGCACATTCTGCATAACACACCTGTGGTCTCCATGATTATGTCCATATTTAGTGATCCCACATCATGATGTGATGACTTACACTGCTGAGCTTATGTTTGAATGTGGAAACTGTGGAGAACAGAAAACTGCATGTGGATCACTTTGATGATTTACTTTAATTCCGTTTCATGCTACATGGAGAGTTTCTGCAGTTACTGAGCTCTGTGAAGGTAAGAACTATAAGTTTATGTACACTCAGAAAATCCACAGGTTTTTGAGCAAAACTTTTTGAGCTCGGACATCAGACTGCAGCGGTGTCTGTGTCGGTCGCTACTAGCTAGTAGACACACACACACACACACACACACACACACACACACACACACACACACACACAC
>RPOG01004350.1:0-27294 GCA_008086565.1 Thalassoma bifasciatum
AAACTGAAGTTACAGCAATAAAGAAGCTTCTTACTGCTATGACATTGAAAAATATGATCCTTGTTTTTGCTTTGTTTTGGACAACTTGGTCTTTGACATTGGGATTAAATCACAATGTATTGGATTAACATTAAATTTATATTGAAAGGTAATTAATCAATTTAAAGTTTAGTCTAATATGATATGATAAAGAGCAATTCAATTGAGATCCATACAGATTTTAACAGAAAGTGATGGCTGCAAAAAAAAAAAGAGTACATTGTCACTGGTGGTGCATTATTTGCTGTCACACAGTGGTATCTCACGTGGGCAAGATGCTGCTGTGAAACTACAACAACATACAGTTCCTGTTTCTGCCTGAGAAAGGGAAGTTTTTCTCAAAGCTAGTTGCCATTAAATATCCAACATCTTGATGAAGGGTTTTTGACAGAGGGCACCCTGTCGTGAAGGGTTTAGGGTTTGGTTTGAAAAGAGGAATAAAAATACATCAGACACTACTCTGAATCCCTCCTCTGCACAGGTGAGGCAGCGTAAACTCGATCCTTCATTGGACGCTAAACCTGGCGCCACGATTGGTCTGAAGCCACATGTCCACATAGCCAACCCACCTGTGCAAGCGCCCTATTGGCTAACATGAATGTAGATGCATTTGATTGGATGTCCAGAAGCTGCAGCTTAGGTTTGAAGTCAGTGAGGATTTAGGGTGCCTACAGGGAGGTACTAAAATAGATTACTATTTATTTAGATAGAAACACGATGATGAATGATTGAAGGCTGGAGATTATAGAATAAGTCTCTACTGAAAAACAAGCTTAGGACAAGCTATGACCACACATAACACACCACACACACACTAAAAAAACATGCACTTCCTCATTCTCTGAAGGGCACTTAAGACTATGAATAGGCACAGCTCATTTATTTGCACAGTGTTCCCATAAGAATACGTACTTGATTTGTCTGTGGTGTCGTCATACTCAACCAGGAAGGAGTAACCGTTGTTCCAGATCTGTTGGCAGGTCTGTGGGTCGTAGTTGGTCGTCAAAGGCTTCAGCTCTGAATCAAAGACACTCTTACGCATAACAATGTCAATGGGAGACTGGCAAGCACCTCCTGGTACCGCAAGAGGTCCCTGCCACATGGGATGCACTGAGGAGAGGAGAGGAGAGAGGGAGAAAGGAGAGAGGAGTTGAACGGAGCAGTCAGGAAAAACAGGGGAAAGTAGAACAGAGTGAGCTTACTTATTTAGATCAAAACCTACTTTTCATGTTGTATTCTGCTGCATCCTGCATTTTTGAATAATCCATTTTGAAGCAAAAATAAATCAGAGCTATCTCATTGATGGAACAAAACTCAAACAGGTCTCAGAGACAGACACACAATCCTTCCTCTTCCTGGAGCTGTCTGAAAGAAATAACTGAATGGAAAAGGAGCGATGAGCAACACTACTTCCTTTTCGTGCTCTTACTCTTTTTTCTTAAAAGGGGATTGCAAAACTAAGTAAAGAGGGCTGGCTGTACAGTTAGTGACACGCGGAATGTCTTGGCACGCCCCCAGCTCCCTCCCACAGCGGGGGAAGTGGACCAAGACCTCTGACTGGTCAACCTGCCAGCTCGTGCCAAAGTCTGTCAACAGACACGACTTTTAATTACCTGAAACTACACTCATTCTTTCCAGCTACCCTTTCTAATTCATTCATTCATTCATTCATTCATTTCTTTACCATCTGAAAAGAAACTCATTTTCAGCATTCATTAAATCCAATACTTAAAAAAATGTAAAGAGCATCTGACCGAGACTCACAGGAAAAAGAGTCAGTCACAGAAAATGCACAAGGAAGCCCAGAGATGACATCAGCAACTTTTTGTTTTTCCTCCAGATATTTTGTGCAGAGTAAAAGTTTCCACTTGGAGCCAGGCTGAACTGGTCAGACAAAGAGGTGACCTTCATTTTTATCTGACTTCAATCTTCCACACGGGGGAGCTGCTGCTCCTGCTCTTAAAGCAGCGGTCAGCTCCAGAGAACTTCACACAAGGGAAATATTCAACTGTGACTTTTAGCATTTTGGCATCACTGTCTCACCATGTACTAGGGATCAGCATTTTGAGTCAAAATACTATTTGCTATATTTGATGGTCAACTGTTTAAACAATCCCCCACTCATAAGTAGAGGTTGCTTTTTGTTGTGGTTTTCAGCTGTAGGGTCAGAAACAGAGTTTGAGCAGATGTGAGGTGTAGAGAGGAGACAAAACAGGATGTGTTTGGATTTGGGCTGCACATTTATATATATATATATATATATATTTTTTTTTTTTAAAGATATTTTTTTGGGCTTTTCTGCCTTTACTTGGATAGAGGAGAACAGTGGATAGAGTAGGAAAGGGGAGAGAGTGGGGAATGACATGCAGGAAACAGGCCACAGGCGGGAATCGAACCCGGGCCACCCGCTCGAGGGCGAACCTCATGGTGCGCGGCCATGTCCACGAGGCCATCTGCGCCCCACATTTATAGTTTTGGTATTGTTATTACCATATGTGCATGTGCAACATTCCTTTCCCAAGGTTTGTAACGTATTGTGATATATTTAAGTTTTTCAGTTCAGTTTTTGTATTGTCTACATCCAATCACGTGACTAATAGCTCTAAATGAGCATTCATTCATAAAGCGCATTTTTTGGAGTATATGTTCTGGAGTATATGTCGCACTATTCAAAAAATGCATCATGGAGAAGAAAAAACATATATAAGTTAAACTGGACTATAAGTAGCATTTTTTGGGGGAAAATTCATTATACAAAATCCAGGACCAAGAACAGTCATTTCATCTTGAAAGGGAAGTTATAATAATAACAACAGAATAAAGAACAACAAGCTTAATAAGTGTGTGGTATGTTAACGTAACATAAACAGTTGTTAAAATACACTATAGCATAAAGAACAGAACAGGAGGTATGAAGAGGAGGATATATATATAACAAAAACACTAATTGCGGCTTGTAATCTGCAGAATGTGATTTTCTTTTTGGGGACAATTTTGTTCAATCTTTCTCTGTTGTCTTTAAGTTAATGTTTAAATTACTTTTCAGCCCTCTCATGGCTATAGATGATGTTGACTCCTTGGTCATGACGATCAGTTTGAAATAACATTTAAGAACATGTGACATTATATATTTTAATAAATACAAGTTGCACCTGAGTATAAGTTGCAGGACCAGACAAACTATGAAACAAAGTGAGACTTGTAATCCAGAAAATACGGTATTTGACCACATGACATACAACAGCTCCCACAGTTATTTCACCTTCTCAGTGCTCTGTCATCTCTCCTGCTGTTATCAGGGTCGGGCAGAGTGACGAGTGGTGTGAGTGGTCGAGTGACAGAGAGAGGGAGCGGTGAATGTGAGTGGAGCCAAGGATTTGGACAATCTGACTGTTTGCTTATAGATGACATCACTTAAAGTACTTATCATCCCTCAGAACAGCTCTCTGTTTGTTTTTCAGCCCCATGTTTTGGTATCTTGATCATCCATTTTATTGTTTATTTCACGTCCTCTTTCGTACACGGTATGATATCATGAGCTGCCATAAACTGGAAACAGTCATAGTTTCATGTCACAGTAAAGCGTTTTTTAACTTTGCTTTACATCCTGCAGAAATCACCCTTTCCAGGGGGTAACCTTTTAAAATATTGTGATATATATCTCAATATATATCCCAGGAAACAAATATCACAAGATAATTTTACCCAATATTTTGCTGCTCTAAGTTTGAGTCACAAGCAAGTGTCAAAACTTCTGTAACTTTTTAAAAAAGAGGACTGTTCAGTCCAGCGGGAAATTCCATTGATAAGTCAACACAATTAGCAGTGACAAAACAACTGTGACGACTTTCTATGAACTTATTATTACTCCCACAGACACGAAAAAAAATCTTTAAAAATGATTTGAACTGAAAGCATCACAAGCTGCTTCTTGTTACCTCTCTCACAGAGTTTCTCACTGTCCACTGTATGGAAGCCCTAACTGGCCAAAACACTCACACTCAAAAGTCATATGAAAACTAAACAGAAAAACAATGCAACTGCATCACATGTGTGTATCACCCACCCCTGAGCCCAGCTGATAGATATCTATCCAAAAAAGCTGCTTCCAAAAAGTGTCAGTTTAAGGATGTCTGCACTTTTGCAACCACATTTTTCTAGGTTTTTTTTTTTTTTGTCACCCTCCAATAAGATTTTATTGTATTTTCAATTTAGCTGAACAAGTTTTAGCTCATTCAAGATAGATAAAGTTTCATTATACATTTTTCTTGGTCTCATTTTTTATATACACTACCGTTCAAAAGTTTGGGGTCACATTGAAATGTCCTTATTTTCGAAGGAAAAGCACTGTACTTTTCAATGACGATAACTTTAAACTAGTCTTAACTTTAAAGAAATACACTCTATACATTGCTAATGTGGTAAATGACTATTCTAGCTGCAAATGTCTGGTTTTTGGTGCAATATCTACATAGGTGTATAGAGGCCCATTTCCAGCAACTATCACTCCAGTTTCTAATGGTACAATGTGTTTGCTCATTGGCTCAGAAGGCTAATTGATGATTAGAAAAGTCTTGTGCAATCATGTTCACACATCTGAAAACAGTTTAGCTCGTTACAGAAGCTACAAAACTGACCTTCCTTTGAGCAGATTGAGTTTCTGGAGCATCACATTTGTGGGGTCAATTAAACGCTCCAGAAATGACCAGAAAAAGAGAATTTTCATCTGAAACTCGACAGTCTATTCTTGTTCTTAGAAATGAAGGTTATTCCATGCGAGAAATTGCTAAGAAATTGAAGATTTCCTACAACGGTGTGTACTACTCCCTTCAGAGGCACAAACAGGCTGTAACCAGAGTAGAAAAAGAAGTGGGAGGCCGCGTTGCACAACTGAGCAAGAAGATAAGTACATTAGAGTCTCTAGTTTGAGAAACAGACGCCTCACAGGTTCCCAACTGGCATCTTCATTAAATAGTACCCGCAAAACACCAGTGTCAACATCTACAGTGAAGAGGCGGCTGCGGGATTCTGGGCTTCAGGGCAGAGTGGCAAAGAAAAAGCCATATCTGAGACTGGCCAATACAAGAAAAAGATTAAGATGGGCAAAAGAACACAGACATTGGACAGAGGAAGACTGGAAAAAAGTGTTGTGGACGGATGAATCCAAGTTTGAGGTGTTTGGATCACAGAGAAGAACGTTTGTGAGATGCAGAACAACTGAAAAGATGCTGGAAGAATGCCTGACGCCATCTGTTAAGCATGGTGGAGGTCATGTGATGGTCTGGGGTTGCTTTGGTGCTGGTAAGGTGGGAGATTTGTACAGGGTAAAAGGGATTCTGAATATGGAAGGCTATCACTCCATTTTGCAATGCCATGCCATACCATACCCAGTGGACAGCGCTTGATTGGAGCCAATTTCATCCTACAACAGGACAATGACCCAAAACACACCTCCAAATTGTGCAAGAACTATTTAGAGAAGAAGCAGGCAGCTGGTATTCTATCGGTTATGGAGTGGCCAGCGCAGTCACCAGATCTGAACCCCATTGAGCTGTTGTGGGAGCAGCTTGACCGTATGGTACGCAAGAAGTGCCCATCCAACCAATCCAACTTGTGGGAGCTGCTTCTAGAAGCGTGGGGTGCAATTTCTCCAGATTACCTCAACAAATCAACAGCTAGAATGCCAAAGGTCTGCAATGCTGTAATTGCTGCAAATGGAGGATTCTTTGACGAAAGCAAAGTTTGATGTAAAAAAAATCTTATTTCAAATACAAATCATTATTTCTAACCTTGTCAATGTCTTGACTCTATTTTCTATTCTTTTCACAACGTATGGTGGTGAATAAGTGTGACTTTTCATGGAAAACACAAAATTGTTTGGGTGACCCCAAACTTTTGAACGGTAGTGTATATTGCAAAAACCTGACTTCGTCTCCACTCTTCCGCACTTTTGTGTAATAACACTGTGCACCTACAATTTTATGCTACACAGTGCCACTGCCTCAAACTGCACAAGAAAATGTGCTGTTTCAACAAAGCACAGGGATTTTCAGGAGTTAATGTCTTAGTTCATGGGTGTGACACCAGTCTTTCTTTGGGGTAAAAGGCAACACAACCACATACCTGACACTATTGAGCCTTTACCTTAGGTAATGCTTGAAAGTGTTTTAAAAGCAAAGAATGCACCACACGAGCACATGAGCACATGAGCACCGGGGAGATGAAACAACATCTGAGGAGGAGGAGGGTAAGTCAACTCTAAACTACACATCTGTTCATTTTAATCTAGGAAAATGTTTGGTGTGTCTCTGGAAACTGTTTTTGTTCTGCTGTTGACTTGTCCTTTAACAAGAATGAGAACCAAACATTAGTGTTTGCTGCAGTAAAACATTTAGGACTCTCTCATCACACTGTCTCTCTCCCTCTCTCTCTGGCTCACAGCACACAGACACATGTACCCGCCTCCTATGCCCATCAGCCAATCACACACAAGCTCTCATGCACAGATTCTTTTCATGTGTATCAGGAATGACCGACAGCCTCTCAGCCTCTCACTCAACACTGTTGTCAGCCCACCACATTCACTGATATCAGGGAAAACTCAGTAGCTGCCATAAAAATGTGTATTTAGTTCACTTAAACTGTCTTTAACTTAATAGAACAACAAATGTGTCCAATCCAAGTAGTGCATATAGACATGTAGGATGATTAATTTCATTCAATCAGAGTAGTTAAGTGTTTACAAACCAGTAATTCTAAGTATTATAGAATAGATTTTCAGGTTTAGTACTCTTTCTACCTCTGGACATGGCATTCATCTGTTATATTTAATGAACATATCTTATCTGTGTTTGTGTTACTCACCTTTATGAAAACACCAATTATGAATTATAATACGAGCCTATTGAATACTCTGTTATGTTTCATACTTTTACTGTTTTTCTCAATTTTTCATTCCAGAAAAAAAAGCTTTGAGTGACTACTTGACAGGAAACAGGTTATATCCACCTAAGCAAGCAGCTGTCATAATGGACTGCATCCTGAACACAAGAGCCAGCTGATAAATAACCTGTAATTAGAGCTTGTTCACACCATAGTTGTTGCTGTAACTGTGAAAAATACAAGTTTTTGAATAAAGGGAATAAAAGGGAAAAGGTGTATGTTTTATGTCTGATTCATCGATGGATCGAAAAAGGTGTGTATACTTGATAAAGTTGTTGTCCCACAGAAAGTCAGGAGTAGGGTTGTCCCGGTATGAAGATTTAAGATCATAGTCACTGTGACCAAAATTATCACATTTTTCAGTATTATCAGGGTATTCTTTAAAAATGTGTTCAATATATTCAGAAAGCACTGATAGACCTAATTAAACAGAAATAGTTTAAAACAATCTAACAGTGTTTATTATAATTCAAAAATAAAGGCAAAATCTTATCAAAAGTGCAACTTTTAGCATCAAAGGACCAAGGGTTCAGCATGTAAACAGTTGATTTTTTAAGGAACCTTTCCAGCGGTTTAAATTATACAAATCCCAAAAAATTCAAGTTGTTCTTGTGCATTTTTAGATGCAGGTGCACAAGCTTTTCTGTTTGTTTGCTCAAGTGTCTGCTCAAGATGGGCGCAGGAACATGGTGTTTTATTTGGAAATGACCAGATGCTTTGTTTGTTTAGTCTTTTTCATGTTTGGTACGAGCTGCTCTGTGGAGATTAACTATTTCTATGGCACACTCCGGCAAAAACAGATTGAGCCATGATTCAGTTTCTGATCTCAATAAAGTTTAAACAGAAAGTGTCGGCTGCACAGTGAGCATGTGCGGCTATTTCGGGAGATTCTTACCAAGCTGGGAACACACAGTTTTTGACATGACGACTGTTATTGTTTTCGTCAGGGTTTAACATTACACGAGTAAACGTTATATCCACAGTAGGGCTGAATGATTTATCGTTTTCTGATCGAAATCGCAATTACAAACATTGCGATCATGCGATCGCCAAAGCTGTGATTATTTTTTCCTGCTCCAGACTGACCCAGGATCTGTTATATCAGCCGTTTCACACACACCTGTCCTGAGTGTGAGACTGTTTGGAAAAATCCTATTTTTTCCCTTAGGATTGTTGAATTTTGTTTTTAAATTGTTTTGTATTTTACTTTATTTAACTTGACACAATTGAGGATATTTTGCACTATATTATTTTTAAAAGTTAAGAGTCAAAGATAGCTCTTTTTGTTTTTCAATTTTTATATCTAAAAAAACAATTTAAAAAGCCCGCTTTAGAAATAACAAGAATAGATGTTAGACTCGGGGATTTGAGATAAGTCAAAATTTGACTGTTTATCAAAAAATCTTCTTTTAATTCTTTTTTTGCCTTTTATCCTATAGTTTTGTATTTATTTTGTATAATTTTAAAGTTTTTTTTTTTTTTGGCCTTTATTAGATAGAGGAGGACAGTGGACAGCGCCGGAAAGGGGAGAGAGAGCGGGGAGCGACATGCCGGAAATGGCCACAGGTCGGACTCGAACCCGGGCTGCCCGCTCGAGGGCAAGCCTCATGGCGCGCAGCCATATCCACCAGGCCATCCGCGCCCCTATTTTGTATAATTTTGACCTAAGTCTTAGAGTTTCGACTTTTTATATTAAAATTTCATCTTTTCATCTAAAACATTGCCTTTATTTCAAAACGTTGACTTTTTATCTTAGACTTTTGTCGTCTTAAAATTTTGACCTTAAATGAGAAAGTTTGGACTTTTTTCACATAATGTTAAACTGACTTCTTAAACTCTGGAAGTTATTGACTTTTGTCTTAGAATTTTGTCTTGATTTCTCAAAATTTCCACTTTTCATATTAATATATTAATCTTTTAACTCAAAGTCAGAAACAATTCTTACCTTCAGTTTTTATTTTCATTTTATTTCATTTTCATCCTCGCATTAGAGTTAAAGCTTTTGATGTTTCAATGGTTTGATGTAATTTTCTGTCAAGTTTGTAAATGTTGCTGTACATTGAGAAAATTTCACTAAAGTTTTATTAAAAGAAAATCGTGAATCAAATTGAAATCGCTATATCTGCAAAAAATCGCAATTAGATCTTTTTCTAAAACCGTTCAGCCCTAATCCCTAGTAAGGTGCTTCAAACAATTGAGAGAACATATTTTAGCCTTCGTCATAAACTGTTAATCAGAGTACACACTGCAAGTGTTCACTGACGTGGAGCCCAAGTGTTTGGAGCTCCCTCTACTGGCCAGCTTTACAACCTCAGCTGTAATGATTCACTGTATCAGTCATACACTCCACTTCACTTATTTTAATAGATTTTTTTCAAACGTGTTTTTTTCCTGAGTTTACTTCTTATCTTGCTGAATTAAACACACAGGTTTGAGTTTTTTGTGAGGGTTGGTTACAGTTTGTTGTTTGATGTGAAAAAGAGAACTGACAGCTCAGTTAAATGCAGGCTCTTTTAGAAACGGGCATAGTCTCTAGTCATAAAACACGCCCACAGCGATCAGTGTCTGCGTTGAAACAACACAGAAGTGTGTTCTGCTGAACCTGAATTTCTTGTTTGGGTAGTGAAGGGGTGTGATGTGAGCAGTAGCTCAGCCAGACCATTATGAACCTTTTTTCTCTGAAGAAAAAATAGAAGTAACAAACACTGACATTAAAGAGCTGTATCTGCAGTTACTCAAATTTTTCTCAAAATTAATAACTGGAAACTCTTGAACAGAGTTTGTATCATCAGGGTCGATCAAACTTGAAGAAATAATATCAGTTTCTGTGTTTTTTTTAAGAACTCAAGAGGAAAAAGATTTGATTCTGACATATTGAAGTCTGGTTTGAGCAGCCAATCACTGCTACAGAATACTTCATCTTGTTTCAAAGATGATTCTCTCACAGGTGGACAATTCTGAATGTTCTGAATTCTCTGTGTAAAAGTAGAGGAAAAAAAGCTGAAAAACAAAAATAAAAACACATTTACACCTTCACCTGCTGTTTCTTAGCAAAACTATGTATCCCACTGAGTAAACGCTTAAAGTGAACGTTCCAGGCCCCACTAACAAAAGAAAAAACTACTGTAGTTTTTGTACAAGAATATCAACCTCTGAAACATAATGGCCTTAGTCACATTTAGGTCTTATTGATTTGCAAAAATAATCAAATTGCAATTGTGACTTATTTTGTGATTAGTTTTAGGTTACCCATCTCATTCTTTATAAAAAAAACAAGAAATAAATCACTGTTCTTTAAAAAGAGCTACATAAATACAACAAGGATCAAATAACTTCAAAAAATAAATATGGCCAATAAAATATTTCATTTATTTGGCTAATTTGATATCAATTTCTTCATTGCAGAGGATACTTTTTTCCATTCTCAGTTTAAAAAAGAAATGTTTGAAAAAGAAGAATTTAAAAAAAAAAAAAAAAAGAAAACTTAAAACAAATTTTATAAAAAGTTTAATAGTTTTTGTCACTGAATTTTCTTTTTTGGCTGCTTTTGGACCATCTTTTGTTACTTTCTAACTGTTTCCAAGTTCCCCCCAATTTTTGCCTCTTTTCTCCACTTGTGCTAGTTCTTGATCATTTTTGCTGCTTTTCGACCATTTTTGCCACCTGAAACTTATTTTTACTGTGACCTCCTGCCATCATGCCACCTTTCACCACTGTTATTGTTGCTCTTACAGAGGAATTTTGAATTTGCCTCTTTGTCGGAGTAACAGTAGTGTAGAGCATAAAAGATGTACTGCAAATAAAGTACCTGGTATTCTGACACATTTCAGTTTAAAGAAATGTTACACTGACTGTGATCAGAATATTACAGCAGATCATGTGATTTACTCTAATTTACAATTAACTGCCCAGCATTGGTCACATTTTTCAGGAAACAGAATAAACTGATACAAATAGAGCACACTACTGATTTAGGCCATTAGAACACTGGGGTTGAAACAGTGTTAACTTTTGTTGACTGCGCTTGTCATCTCACACCGGATGTGTGTTCAGTCCACCAAGCAGCATGGCTGGAGTTCCCGTGCTTCCCACTCAACTGATGAGTTTCTCTTAGTTCATATCGGGCTTTAAAACCTTAAACCTGCTGACTCCCGCATGTCTCTGCTCATAATGTCTGTTTCAGCTGATCCTATCGCCACGATGACCTGCCCTACTCTGCCTCGGATTGGTTCTGGCCTGGAGACAGAAGGCGTTTAATGGCCAATCAGTAAAGAGGGGGGTAGGACTATGAAATGCCTGTACCTCAACTAAGTCGAGCACAAGAGAGTGGTGGCCAGAGTGTGGGGAGCTACAAGGCTATGAGGAAGTGTTCATCACACAGTTATCACAGTGGTGTCTCTGTGTTAACGATCATATTAATGCCCTTTTGTTTTTGTACGGAAGATACAAAGAGCTCCGATTTGTCCAATATGTTGTGCGTCTCCGTTTGGCAATTACAAATTTTTGGAGGAGTGAGATACAGTTATTTTCCAAGTGACTGTGTGAAGGGGCAAGGTAGCTGAAATAACATCATTCATCCGCACACAGCTGTGCAGATAACGCTAATGTGAGATAGTTCACTCACCTTCTGGACACTAAACTACAAAATGAATTTACAAAGTTTGACTGTTGTCAACTGTCAAACAATCAGCACTACATAACCACAAATAAATACATCACTTTGTTACTTTGCACCCTGGGAAAAGCTATGAAAAAAGAAAAGTAGAGTTAAAAAGAAGATCTACTCTCCTTACAGTGGGTGATGGTGGATAAACAGAGTTGATTCTGGACAGTCCTCACAGTACGGATGGTACCTTTCATACTTGAATCAATATAAGTACTCAACGGTACTGATTTTCCCTACTTTTGTGTATGTTTAATTATAACATCTCAAATATTTCAATTAAACATTTATTTCCCAATAAATAAACTGTAACACATATATGAAGACAACTTTTAACTGTTTGTACTGTCACATCACAGTTGTTTCACAAATTTCTTAAACATGAAAACCTTTGACTAGACTAAACCACAGCTCAATAAATACAACAACAATGCAGTGTTTCTTCTTATTATGCACAAATTGAAACCCAGCTCTAAGTCCTGCATGGAAAATCACAAACTCTTCCACTACCTCACGGTCACAAGGATGCATTCAAGTATCAGAACATGGTACTGTTTGATTTCATGTGAATCAGTACTCTATGCTGCTGACGGAATTCAGTCAGTATCTATAAAAGTATATATATAAAAGTAATGTATTTGGAACCCATCCGATGTCACAGTACCTTTAATTTGTGGTGAATGTGTGATAAACCTGTATATCATGGATCTGAGAGACTCACCTTATTGAAAAGCTCTCTACATGATTGCCTTACTATTTCTTCAGGACAGTATGGAAAAAAAACTGCATCTTTGTTTGCGGTCAATGCACACCCACCCAAGGTGAAGAAGCACAATCAAGCAAGAAAATCATTAACTAAGTGATAAACCAGAGGGTTTTGTTTGTTCTCTTAGAATCTAGAGTCTGACGTTATTTTTTTAACAAGAAAAAAAAAAACAGCCATGTAAACACTAAAGAAAAACAGATCTGATCCAGACATCTGAGATCTGATGTAGGGATTAGATCAGTGTAAAGTTGTCACATACATGTTTCAGCAAAGCATAAAGGTCTTTGGCTGCTCCTGTACATACAATCAGCTCCTTATTTACAGCAAACTCAGCAGAGAGTGAAAATTCCTCTGTGACTAATGAGACTGTTGGCCAGATTATTTAAACAGTTCAGTAATTTTGTATGGATTTGTTACATGTTTTTTCACTAAGTAAGGAAAGCCCTATGCTGCAGTACATTCATAATTCCCAGTCTTTCCAGTCTGTTCTCTGTGTAGCTTAAGTTTGACTAAGATGGTAAACAAGAGCCTGATGATACAGTTGTTGGGACTTGTTCGTCAGGTTGGAAATCCACAAAGAGGCTTTTAAAACTGAGGCAAATAAATCACACAACAGGGTTTTACATGTACGGAAATATACACTTCATGTTACAGTATGAACTTTAGTAATAGGTGCAGCAAAAACTGTCCTGTCGACTTCACCAATACATTTTTCTGATGCCATAAAAGACAAGGAGAGGTTTACACCTTAGAAAAAGATGCCCTCCCCTTCCAGAGTTAGGCATTATCATTAGGGATGCACAAAACTGGATTTTTGGCTGATATCTGATATGCTGAACTCATTTAGCCAATACTAATATATATTTTTTTTTACGCACCCCAAATTGCAAAGATCATCAACTCTCTTCCGAATTGGAGTTAGCATACAGCGGTATGAAGTATACTCTTATTACATTTGTTATATAATATTAGTTTTCTGTTCAAAATAAGATCTGGCTAAAAACTTTTTACACTTTCATGAGGTGATTTTTCAGATATTTCGACATTCAAATATATCGCAAAAACACAATAGAAACACTTTTTCCGCAATTATACGTCACAGAACGTGACGTACCTGGTCACATGATCACTCCTCTGTGAGTAAACATGGCGCGCTACTTTTGGACAGAGGAGGAGACAGAGACTTTTCTCACAATTATTTTCGAGAAAAACATAACGGCCATACTAGACAGCAAACAACAGAGGAATGCAGAGTGTTAGAAGAAGATCTTCCATAATTCCATCTTTTTTTTATTCCATCTCCCAGCAGCAAAATCTCGTGGGATGATATTTGACGAGAGTTACGGCGCCCCTGCCTAGAACAACCTTCAATGGAAACACGTTCAAAGCGCAAATAAACTTTGTCGAAATTTTAGGAACATTGTTTTTATTTTGCAAAAAACTGTAATGGAAACCCAGCTATAGGTAGATATCAGTGTGTTGGCTGATAACCAACAGTTCATTTAAGCCATTATAGGCTTATACTGATAATGTGCAGATATGTATCCCCCACCCCTAATTATAATTTCAGGTCAGGGTCAGTCAAGATCCAGACTGTATAACTGTGAACTTAAATATTCTTTACTTAAATACTTTATTAATCCAAGGAAGAAATTTATGATAGTTTTTAATGTGATACAGTCATGAGAAAATAAATGTATGTCTTCAACCTCCTCTCTTTGCCAAAGTGACCCAGACTAATGAATATATGTTGTTTTTTTTCTACTTATCCTCAGGATGAGGGCTGCAGGATATTAGGAAAACACGCACTGTGCTATATCAGTGTTGAATATTGTGATATGCAATACTGTCTGGGATAAATAAACTAATACTGAAGTAAATAATGGAAATGTATTTCTGCTGTGGATTTGCAAACACAGACTCCAGCATTATTTTCAATTCAAACAGCATGTTTTTTGTTTCTCTCGCCTCCGCAATTCTGACGCCAACTAGTGCCATCAAGTGCTTTACCGTCTCATCTGTAAGAGTACGGGCAGAGAGTGGGCACATGTGAAAGGATTCACCTGATTGGCCAAATACATTGTCTATAGCGGTTATTGCTATCGCGATGACGATAAATTTACCATATATTGTGCAGCCCTACTCAGGATGTAATCAGCTGTAATACTAAAGCATAAGGAAGCTTTAAATAGCCTCACACAGCTTGACAGCTTGGGAGCTAATGTTACACAATGACAGAATTCTACATTGTATTTTTTTACAGAGCTGAACTCTGTGATCTCTTCTCACAGAGACAACTATCCAATCAGAATGAAAAAAGTTACAGGATTCAAGGATCTGCGTTTTTGTCAGACAGAGTTCACAGTAGGGATGCTGTAGCCTGCAGCATCCAATGCAAACCTGACCCCGTTATCTGTCTTTGGCAGTCAGTGGAGGGGTTTACACAATGAGGACAGGATTTATAATGCTAAATCTGACAAAAGAACAGAATGGTAGGCTGACAGTTTTTGATGGCACACTTTGTTTAAGGCAGTCCCATCACCTGCAGCTGTGAACACCTGAACATCATGTGTCGGGCCTAAACATACTGAGCATTTACATGACAGTTTCACATTTTAAGGACCACAGATGAGTCCTTGTTTCATGCATGCCATACTTCAGGCAAACATGTAGTGTCCTGATGTTTAAGCAGCACACTGCACTGTAAGAAACCAACCACTTATCATCTGGTATTATCAAGACACAATTCTGTCCCACAAAGATAAAGTGCAGGATCTGCACCTTTGGTCAAAACTGATTCAAGACTACAAATGCACTTTGTGACATCCATTATGTCATTTAAGTAAGTTTCCTGTTTGAACTACATCCTGTTTCTGAAATAAAGGGTGTCAAATTGCAGTATCTGCATAATTCAGACCAAACAAAGCCACCACTGTGTTTCTGTTCAAAGCCAAAACAAAGTAAATGCATTTCCAGCCCATAGACACATAGTGATAAACACAACAGTATGGGATGATAATTCTGATTATGATGCACAGGCTAAAAGTCCTAAATCTACACCTATGTCTGTCTCATTTCCAATTAAAAGTAAATAAGCACCTTTAAAGTACTGGCATGAAAGTAGCACTGGCAAAAATCATTTGCCTGAAATTAGTGAAAACATCTGCCAATGGGTGAAGAAAAACCTGGATGTTATTTCTATTTAAATGAGAGTAGAGTTGAAATGTGTAATAATGTGCATCTTAAATCCAGGGAGACATTTTGTACAAGGAATAAAGTGATAACACTTATTTCCTTTTATATATTTGTATATTGTAAGAAAAAAACACTGTAGAAAAGGGGAATTTGACCAAGGGTATGGTCACACTGGCCAATCGTGCTGCTCTCACGCACACCTCAGCTCAAAGTCCAGTTTGTTTGGCAAGTGAGTCCACAAGTGAACTGTGCAGGATACAATTCTCTGTTTTAGCACACTTCAGAGTGCGTACACATTGGATAATACATGACGAATGATCACTCTGACCCTGACCACAAGAAGAGAGATGATTCCGTCAAGATGTGGACTGAGGATTAAAATTTTCCAGACGCTCTGGTTTATTGAATGTCTTGTTAACTGCAACTACATCCACCTCTGTTGAAAAAGGAGTGGTAAACTGACCAGCTGGTGGTTGTATTTTGGCTTGTGTTTACAGCCTTTCAATCTGTGCTAAAATGTTGCCATCCCTCGTAACAGTCATATAAGAGTAGGTTAGATGAGAAAAATCAAATTAAGATAGTCTGTTATTTAACCCACGATGGAGAAATTCCAAGTGTCACAGCAGTGAGCAGCATAGGTATATACAACCCAAGTACAACATGTATGATTGTAAAACTAGTTAAATACAGCAAAATCATCAGATCATAATGAATTTCATTGTTATTTTTTGTAGTTATATTTGAATTGATTGCATTTTAATATTTCTGAGGCAAGTATTTACATTAATTTCAGGGGGGGTGGGGGGTCAAAATAAATTTTGCTTAGGGCCCCAATTTGGTCAGGGGCGGCCCTGCTTTCAGGGTTAATAATGGCCCTTTTCCACTGACTCGCCTTGGCCCTACTCTACTCGGCTCTACTCGACTCTACCCGGTTTGTGTTGCATTTCCACTAGCGCGGTACTACGCGGCACACGCCAGTTTTTGGTACCTACTCTACCCTGGTTCTAAGCGAGTAAAGCCGATACTAAAAGGTGACGTCGGCGGTCTGCCGGTCACTCATTGGTCAGAGAATGTCCTCACGGAAGCTTAAGACTCTGTAGAATCACTTACAGGAGGCAAACAAATAAGTCAGCGAAGAGTTTTTAATGACATTTAAACCCGACGGCACAGAACCAGACTGAATGAACACAAAATACCACCTTAAAATGCACCTTCATGATTCCTAAATAAGTTAAAAGTCCCTTTTAAACGAAAAAGAAGTTAACAGCAAAGATAGTTCGCTTTAAAGAGTCTTTTAAATTAAATCAAAGTTCGTCGGCGCAGGAGCGATCTGTCTGCCACGAGAGTCTTTAAGCACCAATCAGTCCATTAATCCACAGGGATCTTAAAAGGAAAACCAGTTCAAAGAAGAATTATTGAGCAACAAAAAAATCTCCGGTATACCAGGCCCAAAAATCAAAAATTAAAGTGATCTCACTGGATCCAGTGAAGAGTTAATGTCGTTAAGCAGCGCCTTCGTTTCCCTCTGCGCGCAGCAGCACCAGGCTGTTGTTTACCTCCGCTCCTGTGTCATGCCGCACCACATTGAGCCGCTGTATTACTTTAATGAAATCTTTTGAAAGCTTTGTTTTTTCCTTTACAGACCACGGTGGCACATATGTAAGTAAAAAATTATGTTTGTGTCGCGTTAGAGATGACATGCACACACTTCTGCGCAGCACTTTAGCGCAGCTGCTATAAGATCCACGCCCACCGTGAGTCTGGAGCCGGGCTAGTGGAAAAGCAAACCAAACCGAGTAGAGTCGAGTAGAGTAGAGCCGAGCCGAGTAGAGTAAGGCTGGAATTGTATAGTGGAAAAGCGCCATAAGTATGTCAGTAAGAGCTGTAGAGGACTTCAGCCAGTCTCACAGAATCATATGTGGTCCTCTTTGAAAAACAGCCCTGTCACACTTGTTTGACAAACACTGAGCTGATTCTCTAACCATTTTCATAACTGAGTCAACAAAGAGCTGGCTCCTGATCCAGGACAGGCAGCTCCAGCCCATGTTTTTGCAGCTGTCCCAGTACACGCTTTTCATTCGAAAACATAAATGTGTGCTGTGAAATGTTATGCATTATCAAGTCAGATTAAAGCTTAAATTTGAATGAAAAAAAAAACCTGCGCATGTAGACACACTGCCTGTATTACAGCTGTAATACATGAGACCAAAGCGTCCCCTTCCCTCATGTTATGGTGATGATCAGACCTGTCAATATGCCAAACAATGTTTCACAAAGACAGATTATCCTCATGTACTTACTCTGTGATAGCACATATTTACTGGAGCACGCCGTCAGGTTACATGTCCTGTGTGGAACATTCCGGAGACTCTTCGTGTTTCTAATGAGGTTTCGGTGAAACTGGGAAGCCAGTGGTCGCAGCACCGTTGATAGAGACACCATATTGATTAAGCTAACGTCGTCAGCTTCACAACAATCGAGTCCAGAAGGTTCTTCCCCGGTGCTGCGTCGTCTGTTCACTCCTGTACAGCAGCTGTCGGTGGGAAAGTGTATCAGCCTGTTTGTCTGTCACCAACCGTTTCCACAATGGGCGGAGGAACAGGCTTTAACTCCACACACTCAGGAGACTTCACCGAGGAGGAAGCGGAGTGTTTCTACCATAAACTAGTGTCGTCCTTTCCGCCACACACTCGCGCTGACTGTCCGGGTGAAGTTTGGTAAAGCCGGCGATTACAACAGAGCTGCGCCCCGGACCAGGATGAAGAGGGAGTAGACCGCAGGGGGCTGACCAATTACAGGTCTCCAATGAGGGGCGTTAAGGACAACTGACCGAACTGAAGCTTTAGCAATAAATAGACAGTGAAAACCGACACTTAAACCCTGACTGGGCGACAATAAGAAAAATGTGACCGTATAACTATATCAACAGTTTTTCACGGTAACCTTGTTAAATAAAGTCTAGTGAACCCACAGGACCAGCTCTACTGAGGGACTGAAGTGGGGGAGGCGACACGCACAGTATAACTCAGGTTAAGAATTCACAGCCTCCACGAGAGACAAGACCCTGCCAAGCGCGTGTATAACAGGTATTACGGTAACAGTGCATAACAACAGATTTAGCTTTTTCAAAATAAAAAACATTTTTAATCCCTTTGAGTAATGGGTTGACTTCGGAGAGCTAACTTGACTTTTGAAATAATAATAATAACAATAATAATAATAATAATAATAATAATAATAATAATAATAATAATTTAAAATAATAATTACTAAAATAAGTATTATATTAAATGAAACACCTTTTAAGGTCCATCATTCCCTCTGCATTTATCAAAACAAACACAAATAGGCACAAGCTGCTGTTGACAGCCCTCTGAGCTTCTTTGTGATAACTATCTGAACAGAATGTACTTTTCGTCTACATGTTTTTAATGTTTGTATTTTGAATAGCCAGACAAATTTCTCACTGGTGGCTGACAATTAAGTTTCCTACTCAGTTGTATTCTATGAATAAATGATTGAATTTAAATAGATAGATTAAAAAAATAGCAAAATAACAATAACAACAACAACAGTAATAATAATAATAATAATAATAATAATAATAATAATAATAATAATAATAATAATAATAATAACAACTTTATATAGCACCTTTCATATATAAAGCACAGCTCAAAGTTACAGTGGCTGGTAGGTGTCACACGATTTCCAACAGTCAAAACACAAATACAAACAGAATGACACAAATGCAAATACAGCCACAGGGATTAAGTTTGAATAGATCAACAATTAAAAAGAAGTGAGAGTAAGTAAAACTTTTTTTTAACTGTAAATATTTATAAGGATATATAATTCAGTACAGTGCATTACAAAACAGTGTAGCAGCAATCACCAGGGGGTTCCATATATTCAGAAGCAGAATTTTAAAAAAGAAAAAAATCCCACTACATATAAAAGCACTTAAAAATCACTTAAATCACAACTCTTAATGGCATCCATGTCATTTAAATGGTTAATACTTTTAATATATTGTTCAGCCTCATTATCAAAGATTACTACAGTTCTGATAAACATTGCTTTTCTGTGTTTGTTGCATAGACTTATCCATTTGAATAACTGTCAGTGAGGAAACCCCTAAAAGTTGAACTCTTTTAACTTTTTGAACATTGTGGCTATATTTCTGTCATTTTGTGGCTTTTGCAGTTGTGTTGTACTGTTTGCAAAATCAAAAACATCACGACAAATAAAGGGGATAAAAGCTTAGGTGCATTCAAAAAAGAAACTAGAAAAAGTTTAAAATAAGTGTAAAGCAAGACCAAAACACAAGATAAACCTAGACCAAAAGTTCTAAAATAAACATACATTTTGAGCTGTTTTTCAAAAAATGTCAGCCTATTTGATGTGCAGGGGAAGTGATTTCAACGGTTTTGGCGCATAAACTATAAAATCAGCTGCCCTATTTTGTTTGTGGCTGACTGTGGGCACAATCAATCCTCCCACATACCAAAAACATGCCCATCTGGTGATTCTAAATTCCCTGTGAGTGTGAAAAGATGTCTAACTCTGTGTGTCAGCTCTGCAGACCTGTCCATGGTCTCTGAACAGGATAAGTGCTCGAAAATAAATGAATGAATACAATGTTTCTTGAATGAAGCAAACCAAGGATTAAACCCTGACCTTCTCTTTTAATTGATTTACCATACAACTGAGCCGCAGCCGCCACCTACTTGTCTCTAACAATTATTCTTCATTGTGTGTGTTAAATCAAAAGTCTGTCACCTACCTGCCAACATCAGAGTGGAACAGAAGAATTTCCTGGGGTTACAGAAAGTCAGCCCTTACCACATAACCCTGTCTAGATACAACTCCAAACTACTGCTATTTATTAAATGAATACAACAAATATGTGTGGGAGTTGTTTTCTGCACCATATAAAAATAAACATTTCATTGCTACAACCAAGGTTAAAGGCAGGGTATGCAGACATTTTGGATAGGTTTTGTTTCTCTGTTTACAAACAGCACCCAAACTGGTCTCCTCCTCCGTGGCTCAGCGTCAGCTCCTGGGCATGCTCACTATCCCTGAGCGTAGATAATAGCATGGCAGTCGTAGCTTCATAAACACACCATAGAGGGTGTGAGAGAAACTCAAGAACTGTACACCTGACTTCCTGCAGGTAAATGAGACGCACTGTAGGTATTGCATCCTTTTTTCTCTGTGTTACAGTTGCTATCGTAGCAGCTTTAGGATAGCTTCTCTCACTCGCTCTCAGCAACACACAAAGTCCCATGCATACTGGGTGCTCTGTGATTGGCTGGTCATCGCCCATAAAAACTCCTGCTCACTGCCCAGAAACGTCCCAAGCTCAACCAAAACATTCACAAAACAGGCAGGGAGGGGGGGGGTCTACAAAGGGGTGAGGCAGACACAGACCCTGTCACACAAGTATAGAGGCCTAGAGATAACAATTGAGCAGGATTTTTCCTGTAAAAACTATGTAATTTTTATGAAAATTCTGCATACTCTACCTTTAACTGACCAAGTTGAACTGATCCTGAAATATTATTATCAGCACTGCAACTGTTATTAACCACATCATTTTTATCATCATTGGGCTTTTCATGTTTATCTGCTTCCTCCTCCTCCCCTGCCTCATCATCATCATCATCATCATCATCATCACCATCATCATCATCATCATCACAATGTCTTCTCTCCTCCCAGCTCAAAATGAAATGGTTCTTCCACAGAAAATGAGGCTGGAGTAATAACATGTTACTATTTTTATTCATATTAAAATAAAATATGAAATGAGTTGTGTGGAGTAAATCACAAGCTACAGTTTAAAGTACTGACTCCATCCTTACAGCCTGTGATTAACACCCTGGAGTTTCTATCAAACCCATTTTTAACACAGTAATGTAAACTCTGATGTTGGTTATCAATACAACAGTAAAATGTTGTTACACCATATTTTAATGTTAAAATCATTAAAGTCCATTTATTCAATCCAATTTTTGAACTCATTACCTATCACTTAAATCATGTCCATTTCCTAACAACTACATTTAACCTGCTTTTATTAAACAGACCTTCCTCTGACATCATCAGCCTGTGGTGTTTTCTGCTCTTTATCAAAAGAAGAGGTTCCCCTCTATATCCTCTCCTGAAACAATCGACTAAAATTGATCTTATATCTGTGATACAGTGACAGTTACAGTCAGCCTCCTCACTTTAAGATTCACACCGCTGTATACTCTGTGCTGCGTTTTATAAATGAAGCACCAAAGATGACTGACACCACAATTTAGCTGTGTACTTCTATGTATTCTTCTTTTAAACAGGCAGACAGAGCCTTGATGATTGAAACATGCAGCCTGCTCCTACAGGAATAACATGCAAAAGTCAACGTTTCCAGCTTGTAGTGCGCCTAAGTCAGCAGAAAGTTTGGTAAATTTAATTAAAACTAAATTAATAAATAGCATTTTAGACATGACATACAAATGAAATAAATATGACAGTTGTGCAATAAGCACATAAAAACACCAAAGAGGACAGAGGTATGTATAAAATAAATAATCTAATGAACAAATAGATAAAGATAAAACCTTTAGCATCAGACTTTCACCCACAGAGATGAAATAGTAAATGTGAGTGGGGAGGGGAAAAACCAAATATAAAGGAATAGAAAAAACAAAGAAACTTACAGGAATAAGAGGCTGCACATCAAAATATTTGACAGACTCTAAAAATCACATACAAACACACAGGTATGATTTGTGTAATTATAACATCTAACAACGTGAAACAAATGTGTAACATTAACACCGCTAATCTTTTTTCATATAGTCAAAAAAAAAAAAAAAAAAAAAAAAAAAAAAAAAAAAAAAAAAAAAAAAAAAAAAAAAAAGCTATAGCACTCTATGTTTATACAGCATTATAAATACATTTACAATATTTTATAACAACATTATAGCACTGTATAACTAGTGTTATAAACATTCATAAATTACCATAATGCTTTATAACAATAATCATAACACACTATAAAGCATTTGCTCATCACTTATAAGGTCAGGTATTATGTTATAGTCTGTTAGCAACTCACTGACAATGCCCACATAGATAATGCATTATACAGATATTTATCATACTCTTGTAAGCATGTATAACTTTCATTATAAACACTCATAAATTACCGTAACTCTTTATAAAAAATGAGCATAACACACTATATAGCATTTTCTGTGAAAGACTGGTGGAGAACACGTCAAGACACATGAGACATGTTATTACAAATCGGGGTTATTCTACCAAATATTGATTTATGAATACTTCCTAAGTTAAAACATTAGTAATTTGTTGTTTAAAATTTAATGTGGTCTTTTTTTTGCATTATTTAAAGTCTGAAAATAGTGGGGGTTTTTTTGTATTTTGACCATTTTTAATTTTCTACAAATAAATGCTCTAAATGACAATATTTGGATTTGGGAGTAGTGTTGTCAGTAGTTTATATAATAAAACAAAAATGTTCATTTTACTCAAAACAAATACCTTTAAATAGCAAAATCTGAGAAACTGAAAAATTTGCAGTGGTCTCTTAATTTTTTCCAGAGCTGTATAAGATGATTGTTGGTCATGATTGTTGGTCCCTTGATAACCGATTTTTGTCGCAGGTTCGAATCCAGCCTGAGATTGCATCAGATAGCTGCACTCTGCTTCCCTCCCTATTCTTTCTATCTTCCTCCCATAACACTTTAAAGGGATGAAAAGCCCCCAAAAATATTTTATAAACAAGATAAAACATAAAAAGCTCAAAACCAGTCGTAAAAGCAAAACCCCCGCCAAATTAGTACTATTATCATTATGTTATATAATGATAAATTCGTATTAGTGTGTCCACTTGAAACCATGTAATCATTAGGCGTTCTCGAACAGGAATGTGCAGGCAAATCAAATTCCAAACAATCCATGATTAAATAACATGTGTTGATTGCACTTCATTTTATTGACCACTAGATGTCCTGCTCGAGTGCTGTGTGTCATTGAAGCCTCGAGTAACGGAGCATATTTTGAAAATAATGCTTTGAAACTTCACAAAGCCTCATTCACTCATCACTTTATTATGGAGTTAGAACAGTCTCAAAATTCACAAATGCACCGACAAATCCAGCAGGGTTCACAGCAAAATATATTTGTGTGCGCATTGAAATACATTTATGAATTTTCTACTCTGCATTTGTGGATTTGTCTGTGCATTTGTGGATCTTTCAATGTGCATTTGTGAATTTTGAGACTGTTCTAACCCCATACTATAGACAGCTAGTCCACATCACAGAGTGACCGCAGCTTGTGCATGCATACATGTGTGATTCATCCATGTACAGCAGAGTCTCATATCCACTGTCTGCCCTCCTCACTCATGGTTACATAGTAAAATGTGATCTTTAGTTAATAATAACACTTTGAACCGTAAATTGAGGGTTCTTCTGTAAAGTTGTTTACAATTTTACTTCATATTTTACAGATTTCCTGAGCAACTACAGCTGCCAGTTTTTTACCATAAAAACAACAGGATTTTGTTTGGAGTGTAAAAAACATGACTTGTTAAAACAAATTATGTTGAGTATGAATAACTAGTGTCATTCATGTGAACAAATGATTTTGAGTAAAGACTCCTATTATGAACTCATTATGACTACTGTATAATGTTAAGGTCCTATGTTTGAACAACTTAACCTTTTTAGTATCAGCTTGTGTAAAAACTTAGGTGTTATGAGTGATTACCATGCAATTTTCTAGCAAAGTCAAGCATTTGGGGTTAAGAGTGTATCCAGAATGCCTTTGTGATTTGTAACCAAACAGTTAATGTTACTGTACTCCTGTAGTGTTTCTGATGGAAGGACAATGTGCAGCTACTTAGAGTTCTTCGAACTCATTATGGTGTTACTGTTCTGCTCTGGATGGTGTTGCCTGGTAGAGTGAACTTTTGACACTTAACACCACTTTTAGGTGTTGAGTACTGTTAATGCTCCTTGGTGTTGAAAGCCAACACTATTGGGTGTTGACCAAATAGTCAAATATTTAAGGTCACTTCTTGATTTACGTAAGATTTACTATTACACTCCACAGTGTAGAAGTATGATGAGGAGCATTAAAAAAGCGAGAGTACAGAGGGAGAAAGGGTTAAACAAGAAAAGACACCCGCCCAAAATGGGAGGTTTCTTCACGGAATCAGATACAGGTTTTACCCTCAAGTGAACTGTTCAGGTTGTGTGTATACCAATGTGTACGTCCATTTTTTCAGGTGAGTGAATTTTCTTCAATAAAGTTTTGTACTGATCTCGAATCACTTCAGAGTTAAATGTATTTGGTTTCTGTTATTTACCTAAATCACTGTTGATTTAAAAAAGTGCATACGTCAAGTGCCAAAGCGCTAAAGTCCCAGAGTTTTCATGACCAGAGTAAAATTTAATACACTTTGGTGTGAAATGGGCTCTAAGTTCACTTCTCAGGCTGCAGCAGAAACTCTCTCTGCTGTTGTCTTTAAGTACAAAGCTGGTGTAGAGTTTTTGGAGTGTTCATTTCAGGATGAAGGACTCCCTGAGAGCCCAACTGCTGATTGAAACTTTACCGGCCACATGTGAGTTTAGTCATATCACCACTTCTCCACAGCAACATCTCTAGTTTTGTTTTTCTTGTGATTTTTTTTAAAACCATGAAACTTCTAAAAGAAAAACACTGTTTGTAACGTGTAGACAATGTGTGGAAAGCTGTGCACAATCAAGTAGATATAAATGAACTGAACTTAACTCCTTTATGAACCCTGTAACCATGAGTGAGGAGGGCACACAGTGGACATGAGAGCCTGCTGTACATAGGGAACACAGTTAACACAAGTTGTCTTTGCTTCAAGGCTATCACTGGCTGCTTACAGTCAGTGGTGCAAAGGGACTGTTTATGCTAAATTGTGTAGACTCTAAAATGTAGAGATAGGCTCTGTGCTTCACGGTGTAGACTGTGAAGAGCAGTCTACACTTATTCTTGGAAAATTATATAAACAGTCCTGCAAAGTGCCAAAATTGCAGCTTAGCACTTACTGCAAGTACGTTGTTATATTCCCCGGAGTTCTAGGTTTACACTGCAGGTGTTGGGAAGCACTGAAAGAGCGTGCAGATTTCCTACCCAGGTGTCCAACAGAAAGTCCAGGATCAGCGTGATCCACACTGCTGCGTCATCACATCTGACAGTGCTGCTGTTTGTTTCATCAGAAGGTTAGTCAGCACCATCTAGTGCTCAGATAGTACAACTACATCATGTGATCAGTCTGTAATCTGACACTGTCTGGGTTTGTGCCACAGGTGAGAGCGGCTCTGACCTCACTCTGAAGTTCTGAGGCTGTGACGGTGGCGGCGTCCTCACATCAAACGCACACAGACACCAGGACTGAGGAGGGACAAAGCACCAGCTTCTTCTCTCCACACATGAAGCTGGAAAGTGTCTGGAAGCTGAGCTGAACTGACTTCAACAGGTGAGAATCTTCCAGAGAAAGCTGCACATGTTTGATGATCAGGATCACTGTGCTCACATGCTGCTGGATCACTCTTCAACTCTACTCATCTTTCTGGATGCTGATTGGCTCTTTCAAATATGTTATAGACTTTCTCTCTGAGTTAAAGAGCAGTGATTTGACAAAGATTTTCTCTTTTTACACTTTGTGTTTGTGGAGTAGAATCAGCAGCAGTTCAATAATAATCTGAGTCACAGCATCAGTGAAAAAAACAGGGAGTGTCTGAACAGGTCTGACAGCCTGGATCAACTTGGCTCAGGTGATTTAAGTTATTAACTCTTTATCCTCTGAAGTGAAGAGTGTGGATGAAGAGGTCAAAGGTCAATTTTTTTCCAGCACTGACACTGACTCAGTTTCTCCAAAGACCCTTTAACACAGTCCAGGTCTCTACTGTCCCAGAGGATTCAGATCCTTTTACATGGAGCAGAACCAGACCAGGGTGGAAGTGGTTTGTAATGTTTAATCAGGGCCCCTCAGCTGTCAGGAGGCCCCGTAGAGGACCAAACATTAGACCTGTCCTGTGTCTCTGTTTGATATTTGTCAGAATGTGAAAACTGAAAGTAGAAACTAAAGATTGAAAACAGTTAAAGATGAAAATAAAGAAACATGAGGATGTAAACAGAGACTCTTTGGTTGAAGTGTAACTCTACTTTAACTTTGATGTCTGTAATATCTGATTGTGGTCACCATAGTGTGTTTGTGGAGAGTGTGGGGGCTGTTTGGGCTCCTCAGATCCTGTTGGTGGCTCCAACAAGGTTTGTGTCAGTCCTGAATATCTGTGTCATGTTCCTGAGAGGAAGGAGAACTAATGTGTGTCCTGTGCTGTAAAGCTTGTTGTAATGAATGAACATGTTGTTGTGTTTGTGTGAAGGTGGGGGCTCTGCTATGAATCAGTGTGAGGACAGAGAGGAGGGAGCCCCTCCCTCTAAAAGCTCTCTGTGTGGGGACCATGAGAGCCAGAGCAAAGCTCAGAGGTGAGATGAGGATCTCTAACTGTCCATGACTCTTCTCCATGTCAGAGCTCAGCACTCACATCACTGCAGCATCAGGATTCACACTCACACCTCTCACTGTGTGTGTGTGTGTGTGTGTGTGTGTGTGTGTGTGTGTGTGTGT
>RPOG01004350.1:33045-41598 GCA_008086565.1 Thalassoma bifasciatum
ACTCACAGCTCAGAGGTCAGAGGTCATGCTGGCTGCTGCTCTCACACAGAACCAGACTTTAGTTTATTAGTGTATAATTACATCAACAGTCCCCTTTAATTTACTGTGCAGTAAAAGAGGCAGCTTTGGCCTTTATGGCTAATTTTCAGATGTAGTCTCCAGCCAGTTGACAGTAGGCAACCTAAAATACAAAAAAAGTGGGGAACCCCTGGTTAAATCATACACTTTGAGTTTGGTCAATAATAATATACATTTAATTTCAAAGTGCCTTTCAAGACACCCAAGGTCACTTTACAAAGGGTAAAAACACATAAAACAAAATAGAGTTAAAAACAGCAACATAAAAGCAATAGAATAAGGGACAATATGGAGCAGTTAAAAACAGCAGGTATTATGAAACAGATGAGTTTTGAGTTTTGATTTGAAGATGGGGAGGGTGGCAGCGTTACGGAGGTCCAGGGGCAGTGAGTTCCAGAGCTGGGGAGCAGAGCGGCTGAAGGCCCTGCTCCCCATAGTGCTGAGACAGGCAGGGGGTACAGTGAGGTGAAGGGAGGAGGAAGATGTGAGGGAGCAGGAGGGTACATTGACATGTAGGAGGTCAGACAGGTATGGAGGAGCCAGGTTATGGATGGATTTGAAGGTGTACAGGAGGATTTTGTAGGTGATCCTTTGTTTTAATGGGGGCCAGTGAAGTTGTTGGAGGATGGGGGTGATGTGGTGGGAGGATGGAGTTTTGGTGATAATCCGGGCGGCAGAGTTCTGAACCAGCTGGAGTTTATGGAGGGATTTATGTGGAAGGCCGAAGAGAAGAGAGTTACAGTAATCGAGGCCGGATGTGACGAGGCTGTGGACAAGGATGGCGGCGGTGTGGGGAGTGAGGGAGGGGCGGAGATGGTTGATGGAGCGTAGATGGAAGTAGGCAGACCGGGTGATGCTATTGATGTGGGATTGAAATGAAAGTGTACTGTCGAGGATGACACCCAGACTCTTAACCTGAGGGGAGGGGGACACAGAGGAGCTGTCGATGGAGAGAGAGAAGCTGTTGACTCTGGAGAGGGTGGATTTGGTGCAGATGAGTAGAATTTCAGTTTTATTGCTGTTTAATTTCAGGAAGTTTGAGGTGAACCAGGATTTAATTTCAGTGAGACAAGAGGTGAGGAAGGGGGGAGGGAGTGTAGAGTTCGGCTTGCAGAGGTAGAGCTGGGTGTCATCCACAAAGCAGTGAAAGGAGATATTGAACTTGCAGAAAATATGGCCGAGGGGGAGGAGGTAAGTGATGAAGAGGAGGGGCCCCAGGTCAGAGCCCTGGGGCACACCTGTAGTGACTGGGGAGGGGTCGGAGGTGAGGGACTTGAGCTGGATGAACTGAGTGCGGCCTGTCAGGTAGGAACGGAACCAGGCGAGGGGGGTGTGAGAAATACCTATGGAGGAGAGTCTATGGAGGAGGATGGGGTGGGAGATGGTCTCAAAGGCCGCACTCAGATTAAGGAGAGTGAGGATGGATAATGAACCGGAATCGGCTGCAGTGAGAAGATTGTCAGTGATTCTGATGAGGGCAGTTTCCGTGCTGTGATTGGGGCAAAAACCAGATTGGAAGGGCTCATAAAGGCTGTAAATGGATAAAAGTGATCAACAGCTGTCAGTTACCAGGAAGTGATTTAGTCCAATCCTACCCACTCTGGAGGACTGGGTAGGGGTCACTTTAAAAATAGAGAGATCTGCTGACCTCTGTAATAAGAAACCAAAGGGACTCATTTTACCAAATATTGAAGCCTTGACTTCAATTCTTAACCCCAGTGACAGCAGACTTTGTTGAATCATGGACAGTATAACCTGTTCTTTTTTCATCTCATCTCAACTTTCCATCTTTTATCACCATGGCTGCGCCTGGATGAGAAATAAATAAAAATTTGGAAATTACAATTACAGGAGGCCTAAGCAGAAGGAGCAGAGACAAGAGATGTAACCCAGTTGAAACATGCACATCAGAGCACATCAGAGCTATGGGGACAACACTGGGACAACAGGGGACAAGAATGATCAGAGGCCACTTGCAAGACAAATTGAGGACACATAATTGAGTCTTACTGACAGGGGTCAATGTGAACAATTATAGTTGCCCATGAGCAAGGGTGTCAGTTTGTTTTGAAAAGTGGGGGGGGACAATAACTATTTGCAAAATGATTTTTGAGAGGTGCTGGGGATGATGATGACTACTAAAAGTAAGGCTATATTAAACTGCATCTACCCTCTATTTGTAGTGGATTAGTTTCACCTGGGACCTCTGATAGTTCATAATAAATGTGAAGGAGATGTGTTTTTAATCCCTGTGCAAAGCGACCATAGTTCCTCTGATAATAAGAATCTGTTCTGAGTAGGTAACTTTTTAATTTCAGGCGGTTATATTTTCTGTTCAAAAATGCCTCAGACAGCGTTGGATTTCGAAACAAGGGTTTTTAACAGCTCTTTGGAGTTGAAGGAGACTCACTACGCGCACCTATGTCATCGCTAAACAGGCTACAGTCCAGTGGCGATTACTCTGAGACTGCAAAGGAAGCTCAGCTTCCCCTGAAACGGAGGAATAAAGTGGTGAACTGTTTACTGCTGTGTGTTCATTTCACTGACTATTTGTGCGCATCAACGCGTTCATCTTTTGCTCAGAATTAGCGATTTATCACAGGAAACAGACACGACTTCGTTTTCATTTATCCCCGCAGCTCCAGAATTTAATGCGGAAGCACGAAGTGGGTTGTTCCACTGCGCAAACAGGACGGTCATTGGATAAATGCTGGGCTTTGTCCCGCCCATCGGAAGTTCAGCTTCTATGGGGGTCTGTGGGGGCAGTGGGCGGGGCCTGACACTCAGCTCCTGCATGATGATTGGATGATCTGTCTGAGGCGGAATCTCTTTTTGATTGACAGCGAAATGAACGAGTCAGTGATCTTAAAGTATAAACTTCCACCGGATTAGAGATGGGCAAAGCAGTTCTTTTTAGTGAATCGAATCATTTGAATCAGTTCAGTAAAAAGATTCATTCACCAAATCATTCAGTACATCACTGCAATTATATCTATCACCCAATGGTGAGCAGACGCCATGCCAAAAACCCAGTTTCCTATGGTACTAACTGCTGACAAAACTCACTTTACTCACAGTTGTCCTCCAGAAACATAACCCAAGTCACCACTGGGTCGACTTATACTCAAATATTACCCAAAGAATAAAAACTACTCAATAAATTGCAGAATCAGCTAGAACTAACAACAAACACATGTTGCACAAGAATATTCCCACAATCCCTTGGGAATGGCCAGGATGCTACAATACGTTTACATTGCCAAAGCAGGTGTGACATAAGAAAAATGTACACACAGTTAAACATTTAGTTAAATAAGCTTAACAGATGTGGAAAAAGAGCGTGCAGTGCAAAATATAAAATAGGAATAAAATATAAATAAAATAGACGATGTCTCTGTACATTAGACACATTACAACATTATAATTATCAGCTTTAAAGTATAAAAATATTAACAAAAGTGTAAAGAGTGTTTGATATTTACACGTTATATACATTTTCAGGACCAGCTTTACTCTGTTCTGAGTCTCTCTCTCTCTGTCAGTCCGCGATTCGTTCACGTACTGGATGTACGTGCCCTCAGTACGTTTAGTACGAATCACTGACACAGAGCTTCAGTTCAGTCCGCGATTCGTTCATGTCATTCAGTATGTTCAGTTCGATCGGTTCATTCAGTACGTTCAGTTCATTCAGTACGTTCAGTACGTTCAGTATGCTCAGTACGAATCACTGACACGGAGCTCCAGTTCAGTTCAGTTCGTGATTCATGCTGTGTCTCTCCCAGTCCATCAGTGATCAACTCATGAAAAAAACGTTATTTGAGACCAACAGAATTAATCTTAAAACAGTCAGCTGAGTAATTATGGAAATAGAAGCCGTTTGCAAACCGACAGCAGCCATAAAAAGCACATCTATATTTTCGCAAAACCTAAATATTTACTGCTTCATCAAGTTTGGTGACACGAGAGGGAGATGTAGGGGCGGGCTTGGGCGACACAGGACTTCCGACCGACTCTGTCCTGTTTGTTGTGTCATTACTATCATTAGCATAAATGGGTGCTGGGGGGAGGGCTTGGGCGACTCAAACAGTCAAGAGAGACAGAGACAAGAGTCAGGAGAGGGAAGTGCAACTGGAGTTCAAAAATGAACTCCAGTTGCACTTCCCGAATCTTTTCAAGTAAGAGATTCGGTTCAGTTCGTTCACCCAGAAGATTCATTTGAACGAATCGTTCACGAACGACACATCACTACACCGGATCAAAGTCAGTCATTCTCTTGAACTGATCGGGAGACTTTACCGAGCACCAGCGACTGTCTTTGTTAAAAATGACTAGAAACAGACGGACTACAGCACAGGCTGTGTGAATATGTGGCGCAGTGCTGACGTTTTGTGGCACGTTTTGAGTGTGATTTGGGGGTTGGACATGAAGGGGGAAAACTGGCGTCTGGCAAAAAGTGGGGGGGGGGACGTCCCCCCCTAAACTGACGCCCATGCCCATGAGCCATTTTTTAGAAGTGTTGTAAAGGTGGAGTATGCGTGTTTATTTTTGATGGGGTTTGGCAATGAATCCCAGTTTTGTATTGCTCTTCCTGAAAATGATCGCCAAAAAAAGAAGAGAATAGAATATTCTTCCTGAATAGAATTAGAAAATTCCCTCATGAGCTGCTTCTGGTGATCAGGCAGCAGATCACGTTGCCAGTAGAGAGCAGAGTTCACAAACTGAGTCCAGTTTGAGCTTTAAACAACACAAAGACTTTGCTTCATGTTAATGACAGCTGCTGCTTTCAGCTTCATTCTAAGAAACACATCAGGTCTAAAGTCACTGCAGACTTTTTCTGGATGAAAACACACCAGAAGATTTCTCCAACATGAAGTTGATTTCATAGAAAGTTGATTTGTAGAAGACAGGAGCATCCACAGACTAAGAGGTGAAGCAGCTTTGTGATCCAGTCTCCATGCTGGACTCTGCAGACCAGCAGCTTTCTGTCTGTCACACATGATCTGATCTGACCTTCTACAAGTTACACTCCACATTTTCTTCTCTTCCAGCTGCTCCAGGAGAACATTATCAGCTTTGTAAAGAGTGAGCTGAAGAAGATCCAGAGAGCTCTGAGTCCAGATGACCCAGAATGCTTTGAGAGTCAGAGGGAGGATGAGGATGAAGAGCAGAGGAGGAGCAGAGAGGCCTTCCTGAAGATCACTCTGCACTTCCTGAGGAGAATGAAGCAGGAGGAGCTGGCTGACTGTCTGCAGAGCAGTAAGAGGATTTAACACATTTAACATGATGGAAAGAGCAAATGGAGACAACATGGGAGAGTTTTACATTTNCGTCTCCATCAGAGTGCTGTGAACAAGGCCTTACAGAGTCCAAACGGACACCTGGACTTGTTCCTGCGCTTCCTCCTGGGTCTCTCTCTGCAGACCAATCAGAGTCTCCTGAGAGGTCTGCTGACACAGACAGGAAGTGACTCACAGACCAATCAGGAAACAGTCCAGTTCATCAAGAAGAAGCTGAGTGAGGATGTGTGTGCAGAGAAAAGCATCAACCTGTTCCACTGTCTGAATGAACTGAATGATCGTTCTCTAGAGGAGCAGATCCAACAGTCCCTGAGATCAGGACGTCTCTCCACACATCAACTGTCTCCTGCTCAGTGGTCAGCTCTGCTCTTCATCTTACTGTCATCAGACAAAGATCTGGAGCTGTTTGAGCTGAAGAAATACTCTGCTTCAGAGGAGGCTCTTCTGAGGCTGCTGCCAGTGATCAAAGCTGCAAACAAAGCTGTGTAGGTGCAGAAATGACTGATTCAAAACAGATTGTTCATGACATATGAAACATTGTGTCTGTGTTTAACACTTATTCTTCTCCAGGCTGAGTGAATGTGAGCTGTCAGAGAGAAGCTGTGAAGCTCTGTCCTCAGTCCTCAGCTCACAGTCCTCCAGTCTGAGAGAGCTGGACCTGAGTAACAACAACCTGAAGGATTCAGGAGTGAAGCTGCTGTCTGCTGGACTGAAGAGTCCTCACTGTCAACTGGAAACTCTGAAGTAAGTGGAAGCTGAAAGTGAAATCATCTCCTGTAAGAACCAGTAATAGTGGTGACAGTACACTAGAGTGTTTCACATGACTCTCAGGCTTCTGAAATAATCAGCAGAGATTTTTAGAAGATGTTAAACCATGAGGTCATAATTGTTAGGATTGTCAGAAGCCTTTGAATAAACAGACAAATTAAACAAAGAAAGTTGTCATTATTTTGTTCAGCCAAAACTGCATGGTTTTCTATCTTTTCTAGAGTCTTTCTGACTGATCTGACATATGTTTCCATGTCCTCTCAGGTTTTCTGAATGTAACCTTTCAGAGAGAAGCTGTGAAGCTCTGTCCTCAGTCCTCAGCTCACAGTCCTCCAGTCTGAGAGAGCTGGACCTGAGTAACAACCACCTGAAGGATTCAGGAGTGGAGCTGCTGTCTGCTGGACTGAAGAGTCCTCACTGTCAGCTGGAAACCTTAAAGTAAGTGAGGAGCTGAAAGTGATACAATCACAGCCAGAAAAAAATAGCTCATTGTAACACCTTAAAAAAATGTTTAGAATGACTGATGTTTTTATTTTAATCTCATCAGTAAGGATTATTCAGAAGTCAGTCACTCTTGTTTAGGCTTTTTGATCAAATGAAAATTTCAGTTGGCTCAAACAAAGAGGATTATTTCACCCATGTCTAAGATGCACTATTATGACTGCAATTATAATTTGTTAAATTTCAGCACTAAGAGCAACCCAAAAGCAGAGACTGACACGGGTTAAGACTCAAAAATTAGGTTTAATGTCCAACAAAGAAACAGACAGCTAATGCAGGGAGCTGGCTGGTTAAATAAAAGTCCACCAGAAACAAAAACTCAGGGAGGCAGTGAGGCACGCCAGAGGACCTGGACACAAGAGAAAAACAATAGTCAGAACCAAAACTCTCAGGAACAAAAATCTTCTTCCAAATGACTGCACAAAAGTCCACAGGTGAATCTGTGAACTCTACTGAACAAGGCAGAATTACCTGGTAGAGTAGTGGAGTGAAGACCAGACTTTTAAAGGCAGGTTGATGAGCTGAGTGGAGTCAGGTGTTCCTCACTGCAGCTGGAGGAACCAGCCACACCCCCTGTTACTGACACACCTGCAGGAGAAGAGAGCAGAGAGGGGAGGGGGAGGAAGGAGAAGAAAAAAGAGAAAACTATTAAAATAAAAAACCAAAACCACTGCAGTATTTAATATTGGTTATTTTTTTAATTTTTGAAAGAACATGATTAACACAAGGGTTCCTTTTCCTCTCAGGTTTTCTGGATGTAACCTGTCAGAGAGAAGCTGTGAAGCTCTGTCCTCAGTCCTCAGCTCACAGTCCTCCAGTCTGAGAGAGCTGGACCTGAGTAACAACCACCTGAAGGATTCAGGAGTGAAGCTGCTGTCTGCTGGACTGAAGAGTCCTCACTGTCAACTGGAAACTCTCAGGTCAGATTAATGTGGAAGTCAAATCAATCACTGACAGAAACAGTAACCCTGGAGAATCATAAAAGAGGCTCATCATGACTCCAAGGCTTCTCAAACAATCTGCAGGGATGGTTCAGAATGTAAAAACAGTAAGGCAATTTAATTAACTCTGTCTGATGTAGTGAAAATTTGAGACGGATCCAACAAACAGAATTTTATTTAATATGATTCCACAAAGGTGCCTGGTTTTTAATATTTTATAGAAGCTAACAAGCTGATGTTACAAATGCTTCCATGTCCTCTCAGGTTTTCTGGGTGTAACCTGTCAGAGAGAAGCTGTGAAGCTCTGTCCTCAGTCCTCAGCTCACAGTCCTCCAGTCTGAGAGAGCTGGACCTGAGTAACAACAACCTGAAGGATTCAGGAGTGGAGCTGCTGTCTGCTGGACTGAAGAGTCCTCACTGTCAACTGGAAACTCTCAGGTCAGATTTAAGTTATATGAATGAAAGTGAACAAAACTGGTAAACCTTTTCCTTACTGTGAGATTTTCTTCTCTATCACCAGTCTGTCAGGATGTCTGATCACAGAGAGAGGCTGTGCTTCTCTGGTCTCAGCTCTGAGATCCAACCCCTCCCACCTGAGAGAGCTGGACCTGAGCTACAATCATCCAGGAGACTCAGGAGTGAAGCTGCTGTCTGCTGGACTGGAGGATCCACTCTGCAGACTGGACACACTGAGGTAGAACCAGACAACAAGAGCTCAAAGACTCAATGTGCAAAAGAAAACATCTCATTTCACAACAAAAAGATCTGCTTTGGTTTAATCCTCCTCAGAGGACTGATTGGACCTGAATCAGGAAACACTCAGAGCAGCAGAAGACTATCAAATAGAAAAAAGTCTTTTCAGTAGAAAGCTCCAAATCTGGTCTGTAGAGACGTTCTTGTTGTAGCTCTGATAGCAGCATGGCTCTGAAGGTGGAAATGTCAGTCAGTCAAACACTTTGGTCCAAACT
>RPOG01004351.1:2704-46057 GCA_008086565.1 Thalassoma bifasciatum
CTTTTGCAAAGATAGTTTTCAACAATTAATCTCTATGGTTTATCAGGGTTGAGTTCATCTTATATTATGACTCACTGTCTCATGTTCAGTATAAGAATTCTTGTCTGTGTCTCATTGTGTCAGATGAAAAAGCCGTTTCCTGGCAGCAGCACAAACACGTCAGCTCTTGAGAGAAAAAGGTGTCGCGGCGCTCGGTGGCGGTTGTGCAGGCCGACTTCCCTGTCAGAGCCTCACTGTAACACAAAAACATCCTCACCTTGCTGAGCCCTGCAGCACCTCTGGACCTGCTCACCGATTATAAGAAGCTTCAATCAATAACTCTGCGGCCCGTCCTCCCACTCTGGCTGGTTGACCCCGCTAAGAGCCCCCTGTGGGTGCTGAGACCAGACAAGAGCAGAAAAACATTTCAGCTCCGGCTGTGCACTTTTCACTTGTTGCTTGGTGTCAAAGAAAACTTTTATCAAACCATAAAGTTCTGTCTGCTGCTGCTGCTGCTGCGTCTTTAATAATAACGACCAACCAGGGGAGTGTTGGCGGTGCAGTGAGGCATCCCAGCCACTAGATCCTGCTGCAACCTGAAATCTGTCCCTGTGGAAACGCAGACGTGATGTTCAGTTCCTCAGAGAGCAGAGGCAGCGCTGCGTAACAGACTCTCACAAACTCTCACAAACAAACACCTTCATCTGTTCGTCTGCAAACACAGAAGAATTAGACGAACATAATGAGCTCAGAGACGCCACAGAGGAAAAGAAGCTCCTCTTTACTCCTGAAGTTTGGGTGACGTTATTCTAAAAACCTCCCGCAAGGAACCCCTGTTTTTAGGAATTCATTTCAGGAAAATCTGGCTTTGTTGAGATTTCCTTCGTTTTTGCACATATTAAGTCAAAATTTAGAGATGAAAAGTCAAAATTTAAACTTCTTTTAATTTTGACAATTTTCCTCAAACTTGACTTGAAATCTCTGAATTTTACCTTCTTTTCTAGATCAGTTTAGGCCTTTTTAAACTCAATAATTTGTCGATTAATCTCAACAATTTGACAATTTGTCTTAGAATTGGACTCAAGTATCTCACAATATTGATTTTTTGTATCTCAAAACTCTGACTCTTTGGTTCAAAAAGGTTAAACTTTCTTAGAAATCGAGCTTTAGCTTGTAACTCTGATATTTTTTAGCTCAAATTTTTGTCTATTAATCTCAATAATTTGACTTTTTATCTCACGATTTTGACTTTTAAGCTCAAAAATACATCCTTAAATCTCAGGATTTCGACTTAAGTATCCAAAATTTGACTTATTATCTCACAACTTTGACTTTTTAGCGCAAAATTAGGTCATTTTATCTTAGAATTTTGACTTAAATACCTCAAAGTTTTGACTTTTCAGCTCAAACTTTGGCATAAAATCTCATATCTTTGACTTTAAAGCTCAAAACTTAATCTTTTTATATCAAAATTTTGACTTTAACATCCCAAATCATTGACTTTTATCTCATAACTTTGACTTTTCAGCTCAAATTTTTTTCATTTTTTTCCCCCTAACGTTGACATTTACTTAGAGGTAACTTTTTCTCCAAAGACCAAAACAACATCACACTTTGTTCGACTCTAAACTTCTCCACTTTCTCTTTCTCTTTTTTTGTGAGACACTCTTTATTTTGCTGTGTTTCCAACCAAAGATAGTTTCAGATAATTAGCGTCTAATTGAATTCCTCACAATTTAGTTTTTGAATAACCGGTGGACAAGCTGTTGACACATTAATTCTTACATTCCCGTCTCTTAATTGGCTTCAGTTCCCCTTCGCTGCACAAGGATTTCAATTTTGCGAACTCAAATTGCGTTATAAATTGAAAAAGCACAAATGGAGATACTGTACTGTGATGAACAATTCACTTCTGACCGGTGGAGCGGAGCAGAATTAATTAGATATGTTGGTAATGTTATTTGGAGAAACTTGAACTCACAGTGAAGAGGCCTGTGATGCTGTTTTAATATTTTTTCCTCCCGTTTTGCTCACTTTGTGTCCACTTTTGGTAGTTTTTCTGCGAGTATGTCATTGTGAGAGGCTGATAGCTCTTCTCTCAGAAAATTATATCCTTTCTGGAGAGAAGAAAGCAGTAAACAAGCCCTTTTCTTCCATTTTAACTGCAAATCACCAGTTTCTGACTGCCCTTTGTATCACTCAATGATGCTGTCTTTCTCTGTACCGTAAACACAGGCTGTGACTCATGACTCCATCTCAGGCTTTGGGGTCATGCTACATATTAACCGACTCTATTTACCCCGCAGCTCTCTAAAGACACAGATGAATAAGAAGTGCATTGTCCTCCTTCAACCTTGTATGTTTTACCACAATATCCTGACGCCCGTACCCTGAATATTCACTCTCCTTTCCACCAGAGGAATCCAGAGTTCAAACATATCAAAAGTGTTGTTTCATCAAATTATTCCAAGTGGTGAAATTTCTCCTGTAAAGTCCGTTGTTTGTTCTCATCAATAACAGCAGCTTCACAGTCTTAGAGCATTTCCTCCTCAATGTCAATGTGACAAAGCTGCAAGTCTTTGTTTTCAACAGGGTTCTAGCTGCAAGACTAAAGTGATCCCATCGTTTTCTGTTGAGTTTTCATCCCAGGACAGCTTGTGATAGACAACAAGTGCTCCCTGCTTGGTGGTCTTGTGTAATAACGCTATTAAAGGGTTGTTTATTTGTCAATCGTTCTTACAGAAACCAATCCCTTTATCATTAACATGGAGCCAGCTGTAGCCATTTAGATCATTGGCGAGACTTATTTATTTTCATTCACATTCATGTGCCTAAGAAGAGGCACAATCCGTGACTGTAAACTACAATTTCATAATTTTTGTTGAACCCTTCCACAAAGAGAGCAAAGCTGACTAAAAAGTGGACACTGAGCACTGATGAAGCTGGTTTTGTTTGCACTGAGTCTTCGGACAAGAGCGTGCACTGTAAAAACTGAAATCTAAGCAAGTCATTCTGTCTTATTTGTAGTAAAAATTGTCCATGCTTGACTGGCCAGAGGGTTGAGCAGTACAGGAAGCCAGCTGTAGCCATTTAGATCATCGATAACACCTATTTATCGCCGCGCATCTTCATTCACATTCATGTGTGCAACAGAAGAGGTGCGATTAGTGACTGGGAACTACAGTTTATGATTTTTTCGCGAATCTTTTCATAAAGAGAGCAAAGTTGTCCTACAAGGTTTTACCTAGAAAGCTCAAATTTCACCCAGACGTAGACGACAAGGTGTAGAAGTGATGTGGTGTGTGTCTTATATCTGGAATGAAGCATCTTGAAGTTAATGTTTTTCAAAAATTGTCATAAAAAATCCAAGGGTGAAAAGTGTTTCAGCTGCATGTAGCCTGATGTGGACTTTAGTTTCATCTTAAAGCATTGAACTAGAGATTTTAACCTTTTCAAACAAGGTGCTATTGATGAATTTTAACCCTGTGGTTCCTCAGTTGTCATCTTTAAAACATAGTACGGTATATAGGCCAGAATTAGTTGGGATGTAAGGGGTTAATGTCAGTCATTGTTGCCTCAAAGAGGCTAATGCTTTGTTTTCTTCTTCATGACACTGTTTGCATGCTGGATGTTCCCCCCCAGAGTCATGATTACAGTTGTGTTTGTGTTAATGAAACACATGCCAGACCAGAGTAAACATACCAGGCAAAATATTTATGAAATGTGGCCCAGATTCTTCAGATCAGACGCTGTGCACAGTAACAGAGACTCAGCGACTCGTGCTTATGCCCTCCTGATTCTCCTGCTCTGAATCCTCCACATTAGCCAAATACTTAAGCCCGTTTTATCCTGTGACGTTATTTAAAACAGGATTTGGTGTTGTTCAGAGGCTTAAAGGGGCAGCGACTCCTGTAATCTGATACAGCCCGTGAACTAGTGTTTAAAATGTTGAATCGATATGTTGCTAAATACGCTTCGGGTCTTGGTGGAGTGCCAGCGTACGGATCAAAACGACACCCTCCCCCGTGGACAGGAGAACTCGATGCTCTGTTTGTCGGAGCGTTGCTGTGTTTTGGCCTTTTTCAACCTTGTGGGGCGTCTGCAGGCCTTGAAACGCCGTCTGTCGCAACGAGGGAGTGATGAGGAAGTGTGTTCCTTTCAGCGTGTTCATAATTAGACGCTGAAACAGGGAATAAACAGACTTTGAAATGCAAACCCTAAACCCTACATACACCATTATAGTGAGTTTTATTCTCTGAGATCTTGCAAAAATACCCAAACATCCTCAAAGATGACGAAGTAGCTTCAGGAAAATCTGGCTTTGTTGAGATTTCCTTCGTTTTTGCACATATTAAGTCAAAATTTTGAGATGAAAAGTCCAAATTTAAACTTAACTTCTTTTAATTTTGACAATTTTCCTCAAACTTGACTTGAAATCTCTGAGTTTTACCTTCTTTTCTAGATCAGTTTAGACCTTTTTAAACTCAATAATTTGTCGATTAATCTCAACAATTTGACAATTTGTCTTAGAATTGGACTTAAGTATCTCACAATATTGATTTTTTTTTTTTATCTCACAACTCTGACTCTTTGGTTCAAAATGTTAAACTTTCTTAGAAATCGACCTTTAGCTTGTAACTCTGATAATTTTAGCTCAAATTTTTGTCTATTAATCTCAATAATCTGACTTTTTATCTCACAATTTTGACTTTTAAGCTCAAAAATACATCCTTAAATCTCAGGATTTCGACTTAAGTATCCAAAATTTGACTTATTATCTCATAACTTTGACGTTTTAGCGCAAAATTAGGTCATTTTATCTTAGAATTTTGACTTAAATACCTCAAAATTTTGACTTTTCAGCTCAAACTTTGGCATATAATCTCATATCTTTGACTTTAAAGCTAAAACTTAATCTTGGCCTGAATTGACATGGATTCAGCACCACCGTTTGCCGGACAGCTCCCTCCCTCAGACCGGTCTGAGCCGGTTTCTGACAAACTTCCTCATTAACTGGTTTAATGAGTCGAGAGGTCGGACCCTCAGAGTCCCAGACCCCCCCGCGTCCCCCGTGTGGCTCCGTCTGTCCCACGATCAGTCAGGGAGTCACTGTGTCAGATGTTTTATTCAACACAGCTGTGTGTATTTTTGGCACCTGGCGGCTCCATCACACGGAGGAGGGGGGAGCGTTGTAGGTCTCCAGAATGGGGTCACGGTGGCTTCATGTCCCGAAACCTGCCTGACCACCGCAGGCTAACATCAAACAGCTGAACACCTGTTTCTACACTGAGTTCCTCACTCAGATGAAAGGAGCTGAAAGTTTCCATCTGAGGATGAGATTGCTCTGAGATCAAAGATGCTGCAGTCTTTAAATGGAGGAACAGAATGGTTTCATTTGAAGAGGCGATAAGAGCCTGTTTGTGATACTGTGGATATCAAACATCAGAGCCACATTTCAAATACATCCTGAAATTAAACCCAATAACTCTGCGTTTGTTCCTTTGGGATTGACTGACATAAATTGCCAGGACTCTCTCTGATCTTTACTGCTGTTTATGTAAATTGCCCTTTTTGATTTCTGAAAACATCAGTTGGTTTCTGTTTTGTCAACATCGTCCATCACACCCAGAAGCCATATTCTCTTTCCTGATACTGCCATAAAATCAAATGAACAATATCAACTGTGACTTCTAAAGGTCTCTTAATGTCTCACCTGATGATGCTCACTTTTTGTTGGCTTTTTACTGGCTGGATTTCAATTAGCACTGTGCTGGCAAATCACTGGTACTTTGGTTTGTTGGTAGGCTCTTCATAAACTCCTTCCAGGCTCTTCAATGTCTTTTCACTGGCACTTCACTGGCTATATGATGTCTCTTCACTGGCTCTTTGATATCTCCTTTCTGGCTCTTTGATGTCTCTTCACTGGCTCTTTGATGACTCTTCACTGGCTCTTTGATGTCTCTTTGATGTCTCTTAACTGGCTCTTTGATGTCTCTTCACTGGCTCTTTGATATGTCTCTGATGTCTCTTCGCTGGCTCTTTGTTGACTCTTCTCTGGCTCTTCACTGTCTCTTCTCTGGCTCTCTGATGTCTCTTCTCTGGCTCTTTGATGTCTCTTCACAGGCTCTTCACTGGCTCTTCACTAGCTCTTTGTTGGCTCTTTGATGTCTCTTCACTGGCTCTTTGATGTCTCTTAACTGGCTCTTTGATGTCTCTTCACAGGCTCTTCACTGGCTCTTCACTAGCTCTTTGTTGGCTCTTTGATGTCTCTTCACTGGCTCTTCAATGTCTTTTCACTGGCTCTTTGATATCTCTTCACTGGCTCTTTGATGTCTCTTCACTGGCTCTTTGATGTCTCTTCACTGGCTCTTTGATGTCTCTTCACTGGCTCTTCAATGTCTTTTCACTGGCTCTTTGATGTCTCTTCACTGGCTCTTCACTGGCTCTTTGATGTCTCTTCACTGGCTCTTTGTTGGCTCTTCACTGTCTCTTTGATGTCTCTCAACTGGCTCTTTGATGTCTCTTAACTGGCTCTTTGATGTCTTTCAACTGGCTCTTTGATGTCTCATAACTGGCTCTTTGATGTCTCTTCACTAGCTCTTTGTTGGCTCTTTGATGTCTCTTCACTGGCTCTTTGATGTTTCTTCTCTGGCTCTTCTTTGGCTCTTTGATGTCTCTTCTTTGGCTCTTTGATGTCTCTTCTCTGGCTCTTCACTGGCTCTTTGTTGACTCTTTGATGGCTCTTGCTCCCTGGATCTCTTCTTTAAAATATACCCCTAATTTTGGATGAACAAGTTGGGTTTTTTTTGAAAATTTTTGGTCTTGTTTAAATATTTGCCCAAATATTTTTGTCCTTTTTTAGAGGAAAGGTACTGATTGAATTTTTTGCATATCTCTGTGTCCTTTCTCTTACAGATCATAGGAAACTTTTTGCCATTTGCAACATGAATAGTTGACCTGTTAAAATTTCCTCAATGTTGTTTATGCTTCTTAGTGAGTGAGGAAAAGAAGTGATGTGCATTTTCAAATATCAAACACCAATTATGAATGTTCCCTATAGCCAATATAGTAACCCTTTTCTCTCATTTTTAATTTCCTTTTTTGATATTCACACAAATTTTAAAGATGAAATAATTTTTTATCCTTTTTTTTAGTCACAAAACTACTGTTCTCTTGCGTGCTTCAGCAACTATAAGTACCAGAAATATTTTTCAAAGTGCCCTTTCTTCTCTGGAGCCTCGGACAAAATACATATCTCCTTCAGCCCCAGAGCCCCTCGGCCTGAATTCAGCTGAATACCAACGCCACAGAAATGTCAAAATTTCCATGTTGTCACGCAGAGAGACGGACAGGCACTGGCTGGATTTCAGCCGCATGTGTTTGAAGTGTTTCCCCCTGGAGGAAGATGGCCCTCATGCTATCTTCCATTTCCTCTTTGACTGTGTGAAGATATCAGGCGTGTGCGGAGAGGTCGGTGGAGCAGAAACAAAAGACGGATTGGATTACCACACCCCAGGCTGAGTTCACGACCAAAAACCTGCGTCTTATCTTTTTAACTCGTACAAGATAATTCCTTATGTCTATTCCAATGCTGAGTGTGAATGGTTGTTTATTAAAATCACTCTCTGCTCCCTTGAATCAATGTTGGTGGAACATTTCCAAATCATCTCCATGGAGGAAACTCTTAAAATTGAGTGTATTGTCCCAAAAAGAAAACAAAGGCTGGAGAGCTTTGGCTGCACCGATGATGAGTTCTTTTCAAAAGCGTCACAGGATTTGAAAATTGAGCAAAGACAACACACCATGAAATGCCATCGCATCAGGCAAGCACTGAGCAATGACCACAACATCAAATGTCCCGTCTTCCTTTAATCCACCATAAAATGATTTTCCTCCCCCCTCTGCACAGACGCTCCGCTGAGGTTGGCAGCCTCCGTTCTGCAAATATTCATTAGGCGTAAATACAAAATCAGAGCGATTTATGGGCATCAGCCACCTTTTGGCCTATCAATTTGAATGTGTAATGCATTCAGCTGCAGTAATGGGATTGCACCAGTGTTGTAATGGCAACCTTCAATAACTGCAGCTCCCGTAATGAAGCAGAGCTCTTTCATCCTCTGCATGCTCTGCACCTACATCAATACTCTAATGATTTCTCTGTCTTCAAAGTGTGGACGCTCTGAATGCAGGTCATGCAGTTTTCACACACAGTCATTAAAACGCCTAAAAGCTACACAGGAGCTTCTTTATATTCTCACCTCATGTTTGTCTGAAGGCTGGGGAAGACGTGCGGCAGAAGAGGAAGCAGCTCAGAACATCACAAACTGGACTTAAAGTGACTGTGAGGAGAATCCGTAAACTGTAATGATGTTTTTGTTTTGAAAGTGAAAGTAAAACAGATTGGATATATAGTTTAGCTCCTCACAGCTCAGTGCTCTGATACATGTCTGTAATGTTAGTGAATCCTGGTTGTGTCCTACCAGTGCTCATCTACCAACTCCAACCTCACCAAGCAGAGCAAACGTAACCTGGCTCTTCATTTTATTGATAGACTACAGACTACAGATATATCATTATCGTATCGGTATCAAGATATGAAAATTCAAGATACTAATATCCCAATATGCAAGGTTTCAATTATGTAGATTTTCCCAGCTCCCCCTGCATGTAAAGCTCAGACAGTCTCATGATTATTGGTGACTTTCTGTTGATGTTGATGACGACAGTGAGCTCTAATCAATTAACCCCACATTCATCATCCTGTTATATATCATGATGCTTTTATTTTTTTGACAAATGCTTCATTTATTTCCAATCCAGAGTCATATTGTATCATATCGATATCAAGATATATCTGGCATTAAAATCAAGATTTTGTCCATTTAGCCTTTAGCCCTCTTGTGCTCTATCATACTCCCATTTAGCTTTCTTCTGTTCCGTTTCTGTCAGACAGTCCAGCTCCTTTTCCCATGACTACTTCTGAATAAATATACACAAAAGTCTACTATCACCCATAACGCTCCTGTCTACTGACCATTCTCAGGGTTTCCTGGACTAAAACTAAGGCGTAGGATCGCTGTCAAAAAGACGTATGCATAATTAATGACTCGTATTTGTAATTTGAATAATTTCTCGGTCAAATAAAGCTGTTTTACACAAAATCCTTCTGTCATATACACGAGTCTATGCACTTGGGTTTGAGCTAGGATTGTTTTTATACGAGTGTCAGTTTAAAATCTGTGAGTGCCAATGTTTATGAATACGACTCATGTTTCTACGACTGCCTCTGAACACAAATCCAAGTTTATGGGTACAACCATTGACTGTATATAGAATGGACAGCGTGCTTCTGCCTGTCACCGTTCTACGTTTTTGAAGCCAAAAAACCCCGTTTCTCTAGCCACCATGGTGCAGCCAGAGTCTGCGCAGTAGAGAATTTCCGGTGGAGCCAAGTAAAAAAGAGAAATAAAAATATTTATTTCTTCTTCTTCAGAAGGTTTAGTCTCCTTTTGGCTCTTTCCCGAAGTTTCTTATATCCCCGGTAAAAACTACTCACGAACGGCAGCTGTCAACTATTGTAAAACGAAACTTATATCGCGGTTTTTAACGTCCAATAACTAATGAGAAACTAACTTCTCAGAAAAAAAACACCTGAACACAATGGAGCCAAATGACATCATCATACCACCTTAGTGTAAAGATGAGAGAAACGTTTCTACGAAGTATCGTAATTTTTTAAAGTTTTCCTGGCTCATATCTGGAATACTTGGGGGGGGGCGGGGCTTATGACCTATACTGCAGCCAGACACCAGGGGGCGGGGCTTATGACCTATGCTGCAGCCAGACACCAGGGGGCGGGGCATCTGCTGGAGGCTTCAGTTTGAGCCGAACGTTGTTACATCCACTCATTATACAGTCTATGGTCGTACCCATAGACTTGGATTCGTGTTCAGAGACAGTCGTAGAAACATGAGTCGTATTCATAAACATTGGCACTCGCAGATTTTAAACTCACTCTCGTATAAAAACAATCCAAACTCGAACACATATGACAGAAGGATTTTGTGTAAAACAACTTTTTTTAGCAGTGAAATTGTTAAAATTACAAATACGAGTCATTAATTATGCATAGGTCTTTTTGACAGCGATCTTACTCCATAAAAAAACCCCAGAATCTTCCTGCAGGATAAACTAAAAAACGTGTTTTCATCATTAAAGTGATCAAACACTAACCTCATACCCACTCCACCAGCACATGAGCCCTTTGTTCCCTCTCCCCATGAATCTATGAGCAGATATGAGGCTTGTGCTCTGAATTTCATCAGCAGAGATTATTCCAACACTTTCAGACACTCTGGATGCACAGATCCCCACTTTAGAAACACGAGGCTTTATTAGGCATGCTTATTTAGCTCTGGCTTCTGTTTGGAGCACGCCTGCTTGTTGCTCAATGCAGGGTATTAGCTCTAAGTGAAGGAAATGGATGTTGACAGACCACACACACACACACACACACACATGGTGGAGGGTTGTTCTGGCATATTGCTGGATTTAAAACCACAGTGTGTCATCGTCCTGTGGAAGATTCTTGTTTCCATCTGTAGCAAACACGATACAGAAACTTTGTTGACTCTTAGTGGTTGTAAAAATGTTTGAGCTCTTATATCAACATGTACAGACATCTGCAGTCTGTACATTCACTGTTTTTGATTAAGCTTCATCAGAGTTAAACACTTCTCATTTAATTATATAAGAATTATTCATTATAATTCAACACTGAGTATTTAATTCCAAAGAGACGTCTTCGCCAAGATCTCTCTCCAAGATTGTTATTCATGTTCCAGTTATTCCTGGCACACTGTAAATAAGCTTTAATGCCTCTATTATCCCTCTGGTATATACCTTCGTGTCACACTTGTGCGCTCTTATAACACTCTAACTAGATTTTTTTCCCATCATAACGTTTCTCCTCAAGGTGACCTTGACCCATAAAGGAAATCTATTGCAGGGATTGAGTGCTTCTGTTCATGGCAGGAGAGATAACACTTGTAGGCCTTCATGGTGATACTTAATGCAGACGATCGATATTTTTCTTGTGCATTGATTTGAGGATTATTACATGACACCCTCTTTCTGCAGGTTAGGAAAGTGGAATTAGCACAAAACTCTCACTCTCTCTTTCTGATTCTGTGCATCGTGAATGTAAAATTAAAAACTGTGCGGCTGTAAAATCAGTTTTTGCTGCTCATCTTTCTGCTCCTTTCCAGCCAAGTATGAAGCGTCCAAATAAACAACAGCGTGTCGTCTCTCTGCAGCTCATCAATCTCAGCTCATCCCCACGAGTCCCGTGAGCAGATAAAAAGCTAATCAAAGCCTCCGCCGTGTCATTCATCACCAGCCGCTCGTGGACGCTCTGCCTTCCATTCCTCCTCTTTAGCCCCTTTGGCAGCACCTCTATTTCTCTGACAACTTGGGCGTACTGCTGCTGACAAGCCAACAAATCAAATTCATCTCTAAAGATTTTATCGGCCCTTTTAAGGTGTTGATATTTGACTGTGTTGTGAGAGATGTAGCTGCTGCTTTGGTATAAAAAGGAAGGTCAATAAAGCGTCGTTTTTTAGTCCCAAAATTCACAGACAGACTGCAGAGATGTTACAGAATCAGCCTCCCACATGAGCTGCTTTCTTATCTCAGTTCTTCTGTCAACAACAAGCTTTTTTTTTTTTGCACATCTCTGGAGGAAATCTGACAAACAACAGAAAGAAAATGATGCATGTAATGACTCGGCTCGTATATAATCTAGAGCAGTGGTTCCCAACCTTTTCCACCTCAGGGCCCACTTTTAAATCTCAAAAATGTTTGAGGCCCACCTCCAACCCAATAAGTACAGCAACTGTATAATGCCTTTTTAGAACCCCATTTGTAACAATAACCCAAAATGTGACAACAGCCCAATACAAAATGAAAAATATAGTCAACCCAAAATGTGATAACTGGTCAATAATATAACAGATGCTAAGCCAAAAATGTTTTTGCCCAAAATATAAAAACTAATTCCATTTTGGGTCAGTTATTACATCTTTGGTTTTACGGTATTCTTTTTATTACATTTGGGGATCAGCGCTTTTGTTACATTTCCAACAAGTTTTTAAAAATTTGGGTTTTACAACTTTTTTTAAAAAAATTTATTACATTTCAGGACGTTGTTATGTTTAGGGTCATGTTACCTATTGGGCCATGATATGCCTTCCTAAAGGACTTTTTTTTTCTATCTGAACTGTTTTAATTTCCTTTAAAACTTCACTAAGTTTGACATTTTAAATGTTATTCTGTATATTTGTATCTTCATATAATAACATTGTAATAAACTTATATTTTATTAGAAATCATTTGGCGGCCCACTTGCAATACCATCACGGCCCACTAGGGGGCCACGGCCCACAGGTTGGGAATCGCTGATCTAGAGGTTAAAGGGACAGTGAGGATTTTCTAAGGGATCTTGAAAAAGTCTCACATCAAGTAATAAGACTACATTTTATTTATAGTGCACTTTACATCAAGACAATCTCAAAGTGCTACAGAGTAGAATAATAATAAAAAAAAAACTTATTTTGTTTAAGTTAAAACACAGAAATCTTATAAGACTTTTGATAAAATGCTTTGGTAAAAAGATGCTTTTAGATAAATGCCTTATCATTATCATTACCTTGTTGTTTTAATTGTGTATATTTAATCATTTTTAGCTGATCCTGTTCTTGTGTTCTCTTGCCTGTTCTGCTGGCTGATTTTACTGGAACTTTTTCACAGAGAACTGTTGTTTTTATTGCCTGTGAAGCACTTTGTAACTTTGCATTTGAAAAGTGCAAAACAAATAAAGTTTATGATTATTATTATTATAATCCACAGTTTAAAATGAGATTATCAGCGCCAAAATAGGTTATTTCTAGACGCAGAGCAGAAGAAAGATAAACATGAGAGTGATAGAGCACAGGCTAAAGGCTAAAACACAGGCTTAAGACTCATTTTTAAGGCTAAAACAAGTGGAATGAACATTAACTCAAACAGTTAATGTTCATTTCTGTCCACATGCAGCAGTTATTCTGCTATGATCTTTTCAAAGAGCCAGGTTACGTTTGCTCTGCTTGGTGAGGTTGGAGTTGGTAGATGAGCACTGGTAGGACACAACCAGGATTCACTAACGTTACAGACATGTATCAGAGCACCGAGCTGTGAGTAGTTAAGTTAAATGTAGCCGGCTACCAAACTACGCTACATACTTATAAAGTTTATTTGTTGTCCTTTTTCAAACAACAGCGCTACTTAAGCGTTGATAAATATGTGACCTCGTTGCGTTTTCTGGTAAAAAGTTAACTTGAACAAAGAAAAGTAGAGTTAAAAAGAAGATCTTCTCTCCATGTATCTTCCAAAACAAACTCAGGGAATATTATATTCAGTATTTCATTTATTATCAATGTGACCACAGTTGGAAAATGCTCTGACGGTGCTGAATCTGTATCCATTCTCCTCATGTGCTGCACGTAATTGTCATTCGACTACATCTCCAACCAAATATGCAAAATCTTTTTGACGGACGAGGATTTTGACTCAGCTAAACTGGCTCCAACCTCACGAACCCCCCCCCGGCCTGTGGGTGAGATTAAGAAAAGCTGGAAACAGTGAATCTGGACGCTTTTTTGTTGCTGTTGGTTCACGGTCAAACCCGTCGTGTGTTTGGTGTAGTGCCTCTTTTGAGCTGGAGTGATGAAAAATCTTAAAAGAGTTTTCCAGCAAACTCTCGCCAAACACCTGAGCTTGAAGTTTTCCATTGTATCTCACAAATATTTTCCCAAAATTCTCCCTTTAATGAACTTTGCTTTATTTGTTGTAACCCCTTGTAGACCTTTGAGATGAGTTTCTGGTTCGAGCCATTACAATAAGCATCCACATACACTGTTAACAGGATATTGATAATATAATATATAATGCCGGAGCTGAAGGTATCTGTAAAAATCATCTTTGTCTAAACCAAACTCCTCCTTCACGGTTGTGTGTTTGATTCCCTTATTGTGCCTGACGATGCCCAGAGCTTCACCACCCATGTTGGAAAACTCGTGATCGTGCAAACTGGAAAATATGCTTTCAGATTGGAAAGAAGCACAAATCAAGTTTCAGATCTTACTCCCATCGGATTCCCTTTTTTCTGTTTCACCTGCAAGAAACATTTTTCTCTCCAAAGACGACTCTTTGGTGCGTGAAGTGGAAAATATTTACCGCTGTCGTCGTCTAGACAGCAGCTATATTTAACCATGTGAAGTCAACAGCTGATATTAGATCAGGCAGCAAACCAACAACTGCATGAGTTTCTTCTGGAAACTTTCAGATTTCTTTTCTCTTTCTTTTCAAATCCTCTTCATCACATCTCTAAAAGCATAACACGTCTTTGACCGCTCTTAATCATGAGTGCATGTTGGAGGATCTGCTGCTTTTTTCTCTTGAATTACTTTGAAGCCCTCTTAGAATATTCCGTCTTCAGCATTTGCATTGGTTTGATTTAACAAAGTGCAGATCCGCGTTTAGTTTCCACGTGATTTATCCAAATTTGCACTAGAATCTGGCGAGAAAAACCTCTTAATAAGAAAGGCACACGGTCTCTTAACTCAACCTGCCCTCGTCTCTGAGTCTGTTTGATGAATTTCCACCAATTGTAATACAAAACCAAAGAGAGCTCTGTAACCCGGAGCTACTTTTTGTAACAGAAGAGCTGAGGAAATTTAAATTTTGGGGTCAAACAAAGGTTTTTGCCCTCCCTCAGAGTTAAAATCCTCAACAGCTGCTTTTGTGGTTTGTTTATTTTGCTATAACTGAGGCTTTTAGCATATGATATAAAAACATGATATAATATTCATTAAAAAGCATGGTGTCCAAAAACTCTGAGTTAATAATTGGAGAGGGTTCTGGCCTGAACTGTTTTGCTTGTTTTGACCATGAAACAGTCAAAAAATGCCCTGAGAGTAAGAACCTACGCTCAGTTTTTCATGGAATACCTTGAAATGTCAGTATTTGGAGTTATTTCCAATTAACTGGACGTTTTATGAAAGTAAAACAGTTTAAACTAAAGGAAAATTAAAACATGAAACTGGTTTTTAGAGGTTAAGTAAACAAAAAACACTTCAATCAAACAGGATAAAGTGCTAATTTGAACATTAACAAACATGTACAATAACATTTATGAGGTTTTTCCTCTCGTGCCTCCTCCTCGTCACAAGACAAAAACTGAAACTGAAAGTAGAAGAGAAAGACATTCAGCCGCTCACACACACTGTACAGAACAAACAAGGCGTGGTACATTGTTTTATAAAGGTTGGCAACAATAAAAGCCTCAAAACATGTTCCCACAGCACAAAAGAGACTTCAAACACTTTTCTAAAACAGCAGAACAAATACACACACTATATTACGTGCTGCACAACCCACACCCTTACACACATGCAAGGTTACTACATATCCTCAACACTGAAATAGGCAGATATTGTACAAATAAGACTTGGTAGTCACCACACAATACAAGTGTCAATCTATACAAACAAGTAAAAAGTAGAGAAAGAGAGGTCATTCATTCTGAAATTCATCCACTCCAACGTTACCTTTTCTCACATGAAGTTGCTCCTTCAGATGCTCCTTTTTTTCTCTGAGGCCTTTAGAATATGTTATAAAAACATTACATTATATTTATTAGAGAGCGTGGTGTCTGAAGAGGGCGCTGGCTTTAATGCAAACATAAGGAGTGAGTGGATTATGAGGCTTTCATTGCTCCAGCTGAGTATAAACTCTTTGAAGTGGTTTATATTGTCATGATTTTTGAATTCGTCATCTTTCTACACTAATCCGATTTCTGGGGATGAAAGGACGGCCTCAGAGAAATAATTTAATCCGTCCACAAAGACTCTAACTTCCAAAGAGTCGTCAAACACTTAACGGGCCTCTGGTGTTTCTGATGACGGCCGCCTCGACCTGTCAGCATCTATAACCCTGACTCTTTTCATCGCGGCCCATTTGACTTGCGGCCCGTTTGGCGAAAGGCGGGAAGTGATGCCAGAGATCATTGGTGCTTCCAGCTCACCGCGGGCGCACGCTACCTCCTCCACCCAGCCCCCCTGCCCTTCTTTTGGCTCTAAAAGCAGCAGTAAAAAGGTCAAAGCATCCTCCGCTGCCTGCCGCGTTATTTGCCCTTTCTGTTCGCCAAGATCCCCCATTGACCTCCACTCAGATTCCCCGTTCGTTCGCTGGACTCTGTGGCTCTCCTGCAAATGAGATTCAAGCTGTGTCTGTGCGTTGTTCACCTCCCTTTAAACAGCTACAGACTCCCGGCTTGTTTTTCTATTTCAAACAGCTATTACATCCCTCTGGCTGCTATTGAGATTATATAATCTATTACCTACCGGAGCACAGAGAAGAGATGTATTACCTCTGATGGTAGTACTATTATTGTGTCCTGTTTTCATTAGCTGTGTCACCCTGCTCTCTTCATCCTCTCCTCTACTCCCTACTCTTATGTAACGTGTTTTACAGGTTATGATATTTACACAGAGAGCCTCACAGGGGATGAATGAAACCTCCAATTTCTGAAACACCTAGAGGAAAAACTCACCCACAAAACCAACCTCTTTCTAAACTGGAGGATTGTAATTGTAATTAATCTGTGCCGTAACTGATGAGTTTTGGATCGTTAGTTTTGTTTCTTAGTAAATTGTAACCCCAATTCTAATAGAGTTGAGATATTGTGTAAAACGTAAGTAAAAACAGTACAAAAAACTTAGACAGGTTCATGTTTCCTACTATGTTTCATCACCTTTCCTTTAGCAACTCTCAATAAGTGTTTGTGAACTGAGGACACAACTTGTTGAAGCTTTGGAGCTGAATTCTAGTAGCTGCACTCTTCTACTACGGAGCCACGCTGTTGTAACAGGAGCAGAATGTGTCTTGGTTTCATTGTCTTGCTGAAATAATCAGGGACGTCCCTGAAAAAGACAAAGTGTCTTGGATGGCAGCAGATGTTGCTCCAAAACCTGATTGTACCTTTCAGCATTAATGCTGCCTTCACAGATACTGGGACAGTTACCCATGATGCCATGGGCACTAACACACCCCCATACCATCACAGATGCTGCTTTTGAACTTTGCGCTGAGAACAATCCTGATTGTCCTTTTCCTCTTTGGCCCGGAGGACACCACGTCCATGATTTCCAAAAAGAGTTCTGCAGCGTTTGTGTGTGTTGTTGATGTCTGACTTTGTCTTTGCATGGTAGAGTTTGAACTGTCACTTGTAGATGTAGTGATGAACTGTGTTAACTGACAATGGTTTTCTGAAGTGTTCCTGAGCCCACGTGCTGATATCCTTTACACAATGATGTGGGTTTTTAATGCAGCGCCGCCTGAGGGGTCAAAGGTCACGGCCGTTCAATGTTGGTTTTGGGCCTTGCTGCTTATGTTTCTCTGAATCTTTTGATGATATTATGGTCTGTAGATGATGAAATCCATCAATTCCTGCAGTTGGACAAAGTTGAGAAACATTGTTCTGAAACTGTTGGACTATTTGCTCACGCAGTTGTTGACAAAGTGGTGAACCTGGCCCCATCTTTGCTTGTGAAGGACTGAGCCTTTTCATGACACTCACCTGTTCACCTGTGGATTGATTCAACTAAAGTTCATCAGTTTGAACAATAAATATCTCAAAGCATTTTGTTTTGTTTTAGACAGAAAATATCCAAAGTGTTTGACCCAGACAAGTTGAAATGAAGCTAAAACTGTTTAATTGTTTTCTTGTCTGCTGGTTTATAACTGAGGAGAGTTAATTATGAAGCTGTGGTGGAAACAAACGCACAGATTAATCCTAAAGATTTTAATCTGGATCAGTGTTTGGCTTTGTTTACATCTTGGATGTCATTGAATTATAATCATGTGGTCATAATTATGATATAGTTCAGTGATGAGGACATTTGTATGATCACAAAGCAGCAGAGGAGCAGTGATTGATGATGAACCTGATGATGCTGTCGGCTCAAACAAAGCACCTTTGATTGAATCCTGCAGGGCGTCATCCTGGATACTCAATCTACCAGCATTCATAGCTGTGTGTGTGTGTGTGTGTGAGTGTGTGTGTGTGTGTGTGTGTTGAATTATGACTGAGATACTGTAGCCCCACCTACTGTACAGGAGCATACAGTGTCTGTCCCTCTTTAGACCCACAGCCAGGAGCTAAAGAGAGAGAAAGATGATGATCTAAGTCTGCGTGTTTCAGCTCCTCTGCTCTGTAATTAAACATGCAACTGGCACACGGCGTGTTATTTATACCGCCGTGGAGTGAGCTGCCCAACCGCCACGAACCTCCTGATTGGTACAACTGCTTTTCTAGGTCACACACACACACACAAATATTCTCCTTCACTCACGGAGCCAACTGCTCCTCAGAGCTGAGGAAGGTGATGTGCATTACTCGCCCGGTTGCCGCTCTTCCTCCTTAATCTAAATATAAACATGACTCACAGCGAGTGATGGCACTTACACTGACTCAAGATGGCGGCATACCTTTTCAGTGCTTCTTGACAAACTCTGACAACATCTCCTCCCCCCTGTCAGGAGCAGAGTTTCCCTTCCTCTCACTCCAAGTTGTGCAGTTTGTTCCAGCCCGTCAGTAAAGACTGATAATTGCTGTTTCTTGGGAATAATCTATAGGTAATAAACGGGGCACTGCCAGCTGCTGCGAGACGCTCGAGGCCCCCAGGAGGCGCCGATCAGGTGGGTGCTCATCTGGCGGCGGCAGAGGCAGGATGAGACAGGCTCTGCCCCATCGCCTCCCTCTCTTTCTTCACGCCTCTCTCTCCGTCTCCTGGGTGTCTTGAACTCGCTGTGCCCTTGGACTGGAGTTGCTTAAAGGGAAGCAGAAGAATGATATCACTTTGTTGCTCAGCAAGTTGCACCCAAGGGAAGACTTGTGCCTGGATAATGACGGCGTTAAGCGAGAGCAGCTGCAGTTGTTGTAGCTTTACAAGTGAATGTTAAGTTTTTATTTTCAAAACCTGGTAAAGAATTTAAGGCTGTAAAAATCAAATGGATCTTGAATCACTTTACAGTTAAACAATTGTATATTTTCACAGTTGGTAGTTGCAAAATCTTTATCCCCGCCCCGCCCCCTTCAAATACACATTCAGTGACAAACACATATCAACTAGAAGTCACAAAAAGAGTCTAAATTAGGCATTTGAGGGTTTTATGAATCCTTTTTATTGTTGAGAAGGTTGTTAAAAATCTTGACATCAAGTTGCTGCAGATACAATGTTTTCTTGCTTTTAAACAGATCTTTACATCTTAGTTCATTTTATTCACGTTGAGTCAATGTTGTGATCTACTGCACAACTTTATCCAAAGGAGACACTTTTCTGAGTTGAGATGTGGTTTAAGAAGTAGTGAAAGTTACATCCCACCACCCAAACTCTTAGGAAACTTTGTGTTGGAGTTGCATGTGACCTATGAACACTGCTTGACCATTTTTAGACTTGGGATTTCAAATTCGGACTTTCTGGGATGCATTTCAATGGCAGAGGATATGGGAATAACTATACGTGCTGTGATTGGCTCTGGTTTGTGTCTCATACCCAGTCGCTGCCATGAAAACCACCCAGTTTGACCTCCTTCCAGCGTAACCTGCCGCTCTGACCGCCAGCTTTGTCATCGTATCGATCACCTCCACTCCTCCACTGACGCCTCATTGGTCATCATTTCAACCTTTTCTTATTTTCAGCTCCTTCACCTCGGTCATCCATCACAAGTCAGCGCGTCACATCGCTCCTCTCTGCCCCACGGAGCAGGAAGATGAAAGAAGCTCCACTTTCTGGTTTTGATCCTGTTTTTGGAGGAATCTCTTTGCAACATCTTTGCTTCTCCGCTCGGTCACGTTGCTCTCGCTGTGGCCTCTGGTTGTGTTTCAGTCCCCTGAGGAAACAGAAGCTTTAAAGTGCTCTCTGTCACTTTACATTTTCAGTTTCATAACATCACAGGCTGCAGAGGAAAGGACACAAGAGCACATGAGCTTCTGCCCAAAGAAGAAGAAGAAGATCCCTGAGGCTACAGTCTCAGCTGCTGGTCAAAGCAGTTTGTAAACCTGAAAAAGTTTCCTTTCACTCTTTCCAAGAGCTGGCTCCTTAGACTTCATGGAAACTGAAACCACTTGAGAGATAATGGAAAGTAAAGCTGCTTTTTAATCCAGGTTTCTTTCAGTATTTGCAGAAGGAGGCAAATCAGCAAAAAAGTTCCAATATCTCTGAAAAATCACCAACATTAAGAGGACTGAAACAATAACAAAGCACTTTCATTATCTACATTTCTGGACGGGGTTTGGGATTTTTTACACTGAGCTGCTGTTAACTTGAGCTTAAGTTTCTTGGCACTTATGTATTTGGCACCAAAGTGAGAGAAAAAGAAGATCCGTTAATGCATAAGCAGGCGCCAAATTTAATTAAACTGAAAAAAAAATCAAAGTTGTGCAGAGTCTTAACCCTTTTGTGTACTTCTCTAACCTCTTACATGAGCACAAATATGACTTACAATGTTTCAAAGCTTATAAATGAAGAACCACAGGATCAAAATGTATCAGTGACACCTCATTTAAAAGATTAAAGTCTCTAGTTTCAGAAAATGTCATTTTTTAATATGTGACTGAAGTCCACATCAGGATAAATGCAGCTGAAACACTTTTTTACACTTCAGTTTTTTTAACTGAAAATCAATAACTTCAAGATGCTTCATGTCAGACATAAAACATTCACCACATCACTTCTACACCTTTTCATCTACATCTGGGTGAAATTTGAGCTTTCTAGGTAAAACTTTGTACGAGTTAGAGAGTTTTTAGTCTCAGGCAGAGTTGTACTGCTCTCGTCTGAAGACTCCTTGCAAACAAAACCAGCTTTGTCAGTGCTCAGTGTCCACTTTTTAGTCAAATTTGCCCTCTTTGTGTCAGGGTTTCACAAAAATCATGAAATTGTAGTTCCTAGCCACTGATTGTACCTCTTCTGTTGTGGATATGAATGTGAATGAAGACGCACGGCAATAAAATAGGTCTCACCAATGATCTAAATGGCTACAGCTGGCTTCGTTTGATTTATATGGCAATTGGCTACATGTTAGAGTGATTTAAAGGACTGTTTGCAAATAAACTACCCTGTATTAGAGCCATATTGGTCAGTTAAGCAAGGAACACTTGTTGTCTATCACAGGCTGTCCTGGGATGAAAACTCAACAGAAAACAATGGGGTCATTTTGTCTTGCAGCTAGAACCCTGTTGAAAACAAAGACTTGCAGCTTTGTCAGATTGACATTGAGGAGGAAATGCTCTAAGACTGTGAAGCTGCTGTTATTGATGAGAACAAACAACGGACTTTACAGGAGAAATTTCACCACTTGGAATAATTTGATGAAACAACACTTTTGATATGTTTGAATTCTGGATTCCTCTGGTGGAAAGGAAAGTGAATATTCAGGGTACGGGCGTCAGGATGTGACGTAATGACCCCAAACAGGTAGGACGTCCACGTTCTTGATGCTGTAAGTTGTTTTTAATCCCTCAGTTTTGGACAGAAAAAGACCAAAAGTCCATCGGCCTCCTCTGTGACTTTGCCCGTGATGAAAAAATGTCTTTCATAAGGCCAATTTTGTGCTTGGTGGAACTTGTCCTCTGATTTTCCCTCCCTGCCAATCAGTGGCTCAGGTCAAACTGTCGTCTTCTGCCTCTCAGCGAGCAGTCACTGTAAAAGCTTATTGACGTAAAGCCTGGAATGAAAATGTAACGGTGTGCTGCGGTTGAGAACTGCCGTCAGCTCTGAGTCAGGCTTAAATACGTCCACAGAGGCTGAAAAGTGCAGAAAATAACACCTCAAACCACACATTTCTGTCAGGCTCTGACTCTGCATACATCAGGCTGACGTGAATTGGCTGATGTTTTCTGCACATTCTGTGGTTTTCTGGTCCCACGAGCTTCCAGATCAATCTGACGGTTATGAAATCTTCTACGGGTACATTCTGCTCCCTCGCAGCCCCCTCCTCACGGCTCCTTACTGGTGCAATCTTCACATGCAAATACTCTGGGAGGTGGGTGGGCAGTGGACGCGGCCAACTTGAGAACATGAATTACATTTGCATGTGATTTGATGGGGAAGGGGCTCAGCGGGGGGGGGGGGGGGGGGGGGGGGGGGGGGGGGGGGGGGGGGGGGGGGGGGGGGGGGCGAGAGGGGAAGAGGTTTAGTTGGGGTGGGGGGGGGGGGGGGGGGGGGGGGGGGGGGGGGGGGGGGGGGGGGGGGGATAACACAGAGAAGAGGGGCTTGATTGCACTTTACCACTCTGAATACTTCGCTCAGTCTGCACTATCACTTTCTCACCGTGAGGACGGTTTTACATTTTGTGCATATAAAAAATAAATGTTGCTTTCAGATTCAGCTGCAGGGATTTTCCTCAAACACACACACACACACACACATAGGGCTGCATGATATGTCCTTAAACCAGTAACTCCATATTTTTTGTTTACATCTCGACACACGATACACATCTTGATATTTTGATTTCTCCTGTTAATCAGCATATGAAATGTTCAATTCAACCCTTTAATTGATAAAATAAAACCAGTTTAATGATTCAAACAGACCTTTCAGTCAGATAAGTAAAATTTGCTGCCATTCCACATTGTGAGTTACAGTTAATCTTTCTAAAATAACATCCATGAAGATCAAATAAACTTGAAAATAACAAAAACTAAAACTGGGGATAACTTAATCTAACTTTTATTTCCATTAATCAGCTTCCTGAATATTGTTGTTGGTGCTGAAAAGACTCTGTTACTGACTTCTGTCTCTGAGCCTGGGCTGTTGCTTTAGTTGGCAGATTTTTTTTTTACTTGTTACAAGCAATTGATGCCTCATTTTTGTCTTTAAATACTTGAAATGAGACATTTTTATGACCTTGTCTAGTAGATGTGGCTCAAATCAAGAATAGTAAGACAAATTTGACTAAAAATAAGACATAATGACTTGCTTAGACTTCAGTTTTTGCTGTGCAGCTTTGATATCACAGGTATTTATTATGTCACTGACAAAAATTTTGCTCAAAATAATGTGTACATTTGCATTTTCTGTTAATTAAACTGCATTTCTTTCACCAACAGGCTGCTTGTATAAAGCTAAAACTCTGTAGACAATTAAGAAGCTAAAATGTAAGACTTAAAAAAACACATCAGGTGACACAGGACTAGATTTAAATGTGTAATGATGAAGAAAAAGCAAAAATCAGGAGGATCAGGAGTGAATATTTGAATTTCTGAAAGTTTTCGCCCCATTCAAATGAATGGAGAATGAATGAACAGAGCTGAAGGCTTGAAAACCTACAGAGTAAATGAATAGGACTGATGTGTGTCTTACTTCAAACTTTTTTAAACATACTTTTCCTGCAAGGAAATGCCCCTCCCCTCTAGTTTTGACTTTTTATCTCATAATTTTGGCTCGATATGGGCAAAATAATCTCGACTAAGCCAGTTTTCATTCTTCTTAACAAGCGGGAATGAGCTTCTATAAGTCTCTGTAGTTGTTAAAGATAAGATTTCTTTTCTCACACTGAGCAGACTAAACTCCAAAAATCAAATCCACAGTTATTTTTCTAACACTTCCTTTCTGTCTGAGGTGATTATTTCTGCCAAAGCTGATATTTTCTTTTTTTTAAAGTGAGTTTTATGTAAATTAGGAGAAGAAGATGTGGATAAAAGCTGCTCTTTAACAGCTCATAATCAGAGAGGAATGACAAACACGTCTAATTCCTGCAGCTTCGGCCACATTCACACACATGCAGCCGCTCAGTCCATGACGCAACAGTTCGCTCTTACATAACACACGTCTCTGCTGGAAGTGGAGCAGAAAAAACAACCGACACGAGCCAATCACAGGAGCCGGTCACCTTTCTTTAAAATAAACCCGTCTAAAAACATACGCAGGGTTCATAAGCAGCAGAGTGATTGCACTTGTGCAGTAATGGCTGGTTAAGTTTTCATTAGGCGATAATTAGCAGTCAATATATGATTTACCCGCAGAGGGGTCTGCTATAGCCGGTAATTGCCTCTTGTAATACTCTGAAATGCAAATGGAAGGGGATCAGCTCTGAAGTTGTGGGCTGAGACGAAGCTCGGGAACAATCAGAGCTTTTGTTTACAGAGGCATTGATAATGAATCTAGTGTGGCTCTGGGAAATTATAGTCCTCATTTTGGCTTTTTCCTTTGGACATTAACTTCTAATTAAGAGGGGAAATTGGGCATCCTGACGAGAGGCGATTGACTTGATTGTATGCGCGATATAAAGCTTTTCCCGTCGCCAAATTCATAATGAGCATCCAAATATACAAGCTGTGATAAACAAGCTCCTGTCCCTGCAGAAAACTCTGCTTATTTTTATGTATGCATGTGTGCTTTTGTAGAGATTATCTTTGCTAAATCCTCAGCAGCTGTCCATTAATTACAGCCACATATATGCAGAATCAAACGCTGCATTTAGCTACAACATGTTCACACATGTTTTCTGCAAACGTATGGAACAGTGCCAGTTTGTGCAGGGACTCTGTAACACTCAGAGTTACTTTCTTAATGGATTTTATCAGATGACAGACTGAGAACAAAGGAGGCGCAGGCGTGAGAGTCGTACGTGGAAGAAAACGAGAGGACGGAGAGTGTGAAAGGAGCTGAACTTAAATTAAAGCTGGAATCACGTCTCAATCATAGGGAAGCCCAATTACACCAATTAAAGATTTCAAAAATGGTCCTTGCTTTGTTGAGAAGTTTTTTTTTGGCCCCAAAAGTCAAAATTTGGCAACAAAATGTAAAATTATGAGATAAAAAGTCAAAATTTTAAGATAACTAAGTCGAAATTTTGAGATAATCAAGTAAAGTTGTGAGAAAAGTTGGCATATTGAGATAAAAAGTCAACGTTTTGTGATAAATAGCTGACATTGAAATAAAAAAATCAAATTTTTAGAATAAAAAATGTAAGAGAAAGTCAGGATAACAAGAAAAAGTTAAAAAAAAAGTAGATAAACGGTTGAAATTTTGAAATGAAAATTGAAAATCATGAATAAAAAGTTAAAGCTTTGAAATAAAAAGTTGAAGTTTTGAGATAATAAAGTCAATATTATAGGGAGACAAGTCAAATTTTGAGATTAAAAGTTGAAATATTGAGAAAAAAGTTGGATTTTGGGATAAAAAATTAAATTTTTGACACAATTTAGTCAATATTATGACAGCAAAAGTTGAAATGTTGAGATGAAAAGTCAAAATTTGGGATTGAAAGTTGAATTTCTGATAAAGTTTTGTCAACATTTTGACAGGAAAAGTCGAAAAGTTGAGCTAAAAAGTTAAAGCTTATGAATAAAAAGTTGAGATATTGAGATGAAAAGTCAAATTTTGAGAAAAAAAACCAAACTGATTTTTTGAGTTATCCAAAAATTTGAGAAGAAAAGTCTAATTTTTGTGACAAAAAGTCAGAGTTTTAAGGTTTAGAGTTTCAATTTAGATATTAAAAATCAGAATTTTGAGATAGGAGTTGAAATATTGAGATAAAAATTCAAAATAAAAGTCTTGAGATAAAGTAAAAACTTGCAGAAAAAAAGTGGAATTATTTAGTCTTGATCCCAAAATTTTGTCTGAATATGGGTTAAAAAAATCTCAGCAAAGTCAGTTTTTGATGTTGATATTTTTACCTGGTGAAAATGGGTCCTGTACAGTGTAATGTAGGAAAGTCAGTTTGTTGTTGATTAACCTGAGAAAAGAACAGGTTTTAAAAATCAGACGGAGGATGTTTGTGTTATTGTTGAAGAACCGTGTGGTCTGATGTTTCTAAACGTGGTCTGATTGAGTCACAAAGCGTCTCCGTTGAAGTGCTCTTCACTTAATTACCGTCCACTTTGGATTTGATTGCTTCAAACTCAAACCAAGTGTGAATAGTTTCTCTGAGACTTTAAGTCACCTTTTTTTCAGCTTCACATCTGTGTGGCAGTGATTTCTTTAGCTATTTTAGATTCAGTCTTCCACATTTTCATGTCTTATATGTAGTAAAAAAGTGTCATATTTTGTCTTAATTTGAGCCACGTTCACCAAACCAGGTCATAAAAATGTCTTATTTCAAGTTTTTAAGGATGAAAATGAGATGTGAATTGCTTGTAACAAGTCAAAAAAATCAGCCAATGGGATAAGAAAAAATTCATGGAAAGATGTCTTAAAACAAGAAACTTTTTTCTTATCCCCATTTGTAGCAATTCAGACTTCATTTTTGTCCTTTAATAACTTGAAATAAGACATTTTCCTGGACTTATCAGTTGAGTTTGGCTCATATCAAGAATAATAAGTCAAATACAACTAAAAATAAGACTTGCTCAGATTTCAGTTTTTGCAGTTTATGTCCAAAAAAACTCATCCTCTCTTTTTTTCGGTAACAGTTTAATTCGTTTTCAAAGAGTTAAAGAGTCACGATTGTTTAAATAGTACTTTTAAAAAAGGAGTGCGTGCATATCTTTTAATATATATATATATATATTTTGCTGATTTCTTTTTCACCCTGGAAGTTCTTTAAGGGTTACGGATCCTCGACAATGAGCCCATTTAATCCTCTGAACAGGAAGCTGATTAAAAGCTGCACTTTACTACGCTGGATACTCATGCAGTCATTGTTACCAGGTTTGATTAGCGGTGTTATCTTTTTTTTTTCTTGACGCCCTAAATCACTCAAATTTAACAAGAAACCGTGATGTGATGATGAATCTTAGGAAAAAAACAACAATAGGTCAAATTAGCATGTCACAATCTGCAAAAACAGCATGGAGCTAATTATTCCGAAAGTTTTCACGTCTTACTCATCCTCCTAATCCAGTTTTTGTTTTTTATCTTCATCTGTGGAGATCATAACAGCAGAGCTCCACTTATGCGGCCCACACCGAGCCTCTTCCTCCAGAGCCCTCTGCTCTGCTAATTAAGGATAACGAACACGAGACACAGAGGAAGAGAAACACAAGCGATGGAGGACAGAAAGCTGCGACACAACCAGACAAAAGAGTCATGAGTCACGTTGACCTGATTTTATCCTCACATGTGGACGAACAGATAACACACCTGTTCAGTCAGACACATTCAGATTCTCAGAGACTCAGCAAACTTTGATTGCATCCGATTAACCTATAACTGCACCGACGCTCAAAAGAAAGCTTCAAAAGAGTGAAATATGTAAGTTTAGGGTGCAAATATTTCTATCTAAGGTCCATGACACTGCTCTGATTATCACTCTGATAGTGATCACAACAACGGGGACGTCCTACCTGTTTGGGGTCATTAGGTCACATCCTGACGCCCGTACCCTGAATATTCACTCTCCTTTCCACCAGAGGAATCCAGAGTTCAAACATATCAAAAGTGTTGTTTCATCAAATTATTCCAAGTGGTGAAATTTCTCCTGTAAAGTCCGTTGTTTGTTCTCATCAATAACAGCAGCTTCACAGTCTTAGAGCATTTCCTCCTCAATGTCAATCTGACAAAGCTGCAAGTCTTTGTTTTCAACAGGGTTCTAGCTGCAAGACTAAAGTGACTCCATCGTTTTCTGTTGAGTTTTCATCCCAGGACAGCCTGTGATAGACAACAAGCGCTCCCTGCTTGACTGACCTTACGTAATAGCTCTATTACAGGGTTGTTTATTGACTAATAGTCCTTTCGCTCACTTGAACATGTAGCCGATCCCTATATCATTCTAATGAAGCCAGTTGTCGCCATTTAGATCATTGGTGAGGCGCCGTGTGTCTTCATTCACATTCATGTGTGCAGCAGAAGAGCTACAATTCTTGACTGGGAACTGCAATTTCATGATTTTTGTTGAACCTTTTCCACAAAGAGAGCAAAGTTGACTAAAATAAGACGGCACTGAGCACTGACCAAGCTGTTTTTTTTATGCACTGAATTTTCAGAAGTGAGTAACAGTGAGTACAACTCTGCCTGGGACTAAACACTCTTTTACTCCTACAAGGTTTTACCTAAAAAGCTCAACTTTCATCCTGATGTAGATGAAAATATGTAGAAGTGATGTGGTGGATGTTTTATGTCTGGGATGAAGGATCTTGACGGGATTTTCAGAAATGATTATGATAATTGAAGAGAATAAAGTGTTCCAGCTGCATTTATCCTGGTGTGGACTTTTCTGAAAGTAGAGATCTGAATCTTTTAAATGAGGTGTCACTGATGAATGTTGACCTTGTGGTTCTTCAGTTATAAGCTTTGAAACATAGTATGGAATATTGGCCAGAATTATATGGGATGTAAAGGGTTAATGAAACATCAAAGGTCATAAAAGGTTCAAAAAGCTCGAATCATGAAACGCTGAATGCGCCATTGTTGGTTCAGTGAGACGCAGCGAGCACCCGCTGACTTCAGAGCCGAGGACCAAATGGGATTGTCTCTTTCAGTCGCTGCAGAACAAATATGGTGAAGAAGTGAATCACATCAAGGCAAAGTGTTGGCTTTTTCACAGCTTGGCTCCCCTGCTGTGACAACCAGCAGCACCAAACGGTACCTCACTGTCGTTTATTCAGAGTAAACCCTCACAGAAATACGACCATGTTTAGAAACAGAGGTAGGAAAATGAGAACAATGGGCCTCAGTCATTGGGCCAATGCACAGTCTTTATTAATGAATTCTATTTAAGGCTTTTTCTTTTGTGCGTACACATGGTCTGAGGAAGTTCTAATGCCGCTTTTCCACTATACAATTCCAGCTCTACTCTACTCGTCTCTACTGGGTTTGGTTATCTTTTCCTCTAGCCCGACTACAGACTCACGGTGGGCGTGGATCTTATAACACAGCTGCGCTAAAGTGCTGCGCAGAAGTGCGTGCATGTTCATCTATAACGAGACACAAACATCATTTTGTACTAACATATGTGCCACCGTGGTCTTTAAAGGAAAAAAAAAAAGCTTTAAAAAGATTTCATTAAAGTAATATAGCGGCTCAATGTGGGTCGTCATGACAACGGAGGTAAACAACAGCCTGGTGCTGCTGCACGCGGAGGAAAACGAAGGAGCTGCTTCCTGACATCAACTCTTCCCTGGATCCAGTGAGATCACTTTAATTTTTGATTTTTGGGCCTGGTATAGCAGAGATTTGTTGTTGATCAATCATTCTTCTTTGAACTGGTTTTCCTTTTTGGTTCCCTGTGGATTAATGGACTGATTGGTGCTTAAAGACTCTCGTGGCAGACAGATCGCTCCTGCACCGACCAACTTTGATTTAATTTAAAAGACTCTTTAAAGCCAACTATCTTTGCTGTTAACTTCTTTTTGGTTTAAAAAGGACTTTTAACTTCTTTAGGAATCATGAAGGAGCATTTTAGGGCTGTACTTTGTCTTCATTCAGTCTGGTTCTGTGCCGTCAGGTTTAAATGTCATTAAAAACCCGTCGCTGACTTATTCCTTTGCCTCTTGTAAGTGATTTGTTCAGAGTCAGAAGCTGCAGAGACGACATTCTCTGACCAATGAGTGACCGGCAGTCCGTCCGCGTCACCTTTTAGTATCGGCTCAGAATCTTAAGATAAAAGATTCTTGTTTTAAGACATCTTTCTAATTTCAAGAAACTTCCCGGGCGAATTCATCTTATCCCATTGGCAGATTTTTTTAAACTTGTTACAAGCAATTTACACCTCATTTTTGTCTTAAAAAAACTTGAAATAAGACATTTTTATGACCTGGTCTGGTGTATGTGGCTCAAATTCAGAACAATAAGACAATTTTTGCTACAAATAAGACAGAATGACTTGCTTAGATTTCTGTTTTTGCGGTGTAAGTGCATTTTACAACGGGGAAAAATTAATACCAAGCTGAATCAAGTTCATGTTTTTGTTGGACGGTTTTATATGACACACTCCTGACGACTATTTGTGTGTAATACTGTAGTTTTTTCTCCTTTAATTACAGTCTTGTAAAAACATGATCGTAAATGATTAATGATTATCCTTATGAATAAGTCAATTATTGAATATTCATTCTTTAGTTACAGCTGACCTTCATACATTAATGCACGAATGATCTCACATTAAAATCATTCTGCTTGTATGAATAACGCTGGTATAGATAAGCAGAAATAAAAATGACTCTGCTTCTTTAAACTCTGTCACACGTGTGGGTGCACATGCATGAACTAAAGAGCTGCAGGAGGAAAAATAAACGCTGGCTCGGACACAATGAGGTGTATTGTTCGGTGTGAACGAGCTAATTTCATGGGCGCTCATTAGACGGGCCACCTCAAAGATTCCCTAAAAAAGAATTGGCGAATACCACGAGCGCAAAATTGGATTTCCTTTCCTCTGAAAACACGACGCTCAATGTGGAGCTAATGAAGCAGATCCAGATGCATCAGAGCGGTTTAGATTCGTGCGTACAGTTTCAAGGACAGAGACACAGCGAACAGGTTTGTTAAATAGAAAATAACGACTCTGGCTGAAGGAAAAACTCACAGTTTAAAGTTCTGCAGTGTTTTCACATCAGCTCAGCCTGACTCCGTCTCTGTTGGGGTTTTTTTCTGGAGTTATATCATGATTTTTTTCTGCAGCCTTAATGGAGTCAGACTGAAGAAAAAGCTGAAACTCTCTGAAATGTCAGCTACATAACTCCATTATTTGGGAGTTCAGACTTCTCTCTCTCTCTCTCAGTATTTTCGCTGATATTCAGCCACATAATGGAAGAAAATCATCCACTGCACAGGCGGACGTTTCACTCTCTCCACCTAAGAAAGGACGAACCAGAGTACAGCAACAATAAAAGAAGGTGTGAGGTGAATGTGTGAAGCATCACTTCTACTTTCTCTCCGTTTGGGAAAAGTCTTTAATACGCCTCCTCAAACCCAAGAGACACCAAGAAACAGCCAAAAAAATAAAAACACAGAAACAAAGTTGCACAGAAAAGTCAAATACATGGTCAAGAAAAGTGTAAAATGAAAACATATTATTGAAACGGCTCAACAAAGTGATAAAAAAAAACTTTTTAAACTTTTTCAGTGGAAACACCATCATATAAAAGTATCTTTGCAAGTGAATTAAACAAGTTCTTGTGATGCAAATTCATGATGCATTCGATGAAAAATTCAGATTCTCAGGGAATCATTTGACGTCCAATTAGTGGCAATAAAAGAAAGTTAGAAAACAAGAGATATGTTAAAGAGACTGCCATTAACCGCAAATTAGATTAAATCACAATAGTGTAATCTTTCTTTAACCTCAAATGTGTCAGAAAACCAGCATTTTATTCTCTACACCAGTCTTACCATACCCTGCTCAACAAAAGAGACAACTTGTTGGAAATTTCCTTTGCAAGAAAAATGATCAAAGTGGTGAAAAGTGGCCAAAGCTGAAAGAAGCAGAAGAGAAGTTTCAATAAAAATGAGTTTAAGGCGGCAAAAATGGTCTAAAAGCAGCAAAAAAACTGCAAAAATGGAGAAAAAAACTTGGAAATTGCTCATTTTTTACTCATCTTATGTGATATTCTTATTTTCTGAGACACTGAATTTAGGGTTTTTATGATCTGTCAGACATAGTTTTTTTTCAAACTTATTTACAGAGTAGTTTTCAATTTATGGGTACATTTCCATTCTCTCATAACAGCCAATTTATGTGAAGATAAAACCACTTTATTGTTATATACATTCAGAATCAGAATCAGAATCTTTTTTATTTCAAAGCATCTTTAAGAAGTAAAACAAGTATGAATAAATATTTAATATCAAATATTTAAAAAGAGAGATTAAGTCATGAAAAATTATGACTCATTGAAAAGCTTTTGTACAAAAAGAAGAAAAATATAAACACGTTTGAATTAAATATTGCAATAAAATGTGCAAGGAGAACCTGAAAATGAGCTTAATAAGCTATTATTATTTTGACAGCTTAAAACTGTCCCTGTTTCATACAATATCTGAAAGAAGGTCATTATTATGAAGGCTTTTATTTTGGCGGTGTGTCACAATCATTCACATGTAGTGGAAACCCTGCTGTACATGCAAAGAGAGTTTCTGTTGTAGAGTTTTTCTCCTGAAAAAACCTACTTTTCTCCCTCATATTTGTGTCATTCTATTCAAAACGATAATAATAAAAGTACAAACTCCTTCGATATAGCAGTTAACACCAACAAGACTTGAGATGGGAAACTTAAAAACATGACACAATGATTTTGGATTAACTGAGTCCAGATATTGGTTTAACCATAGACTGTATAATGAGTGGACGTAACGACGTTCGGCTCAAACTGAAGCCTCCAGTAGATGCCCCGCCCCCTGGTGTCTGGCTGCAGTATAGGTCATAAGCCCCGCCCCCTGGTGTCTGGCTGCAGTATAGGTCATAAGCCCCGCCTCCCCATGTATTCCAGATATGAGCCGGGAAAACTTTAAAAAATTACGATACCTCGTAGAAACGTTTCTCTCATCTTTACACTAAGGTAGTATGATGATGTCATCTGGCTGCATGGTGTTCAGGTGTTTTTTTTCTGAGAAGTTAGTTTCTCATTAGTTATTGGACGTTAAAAACCGCGATATAAGTTTCGTTTTACGATAGTTGACAGCTGCCGTTCGTGAGTAGTTTTTATCTGGGATATAAGAAACTTCAGGAAAGAGCCAAAAGGAGACTAAACCTTCTGAAAAAGAAGAAATAAATATTTTTATTTCTCTTTTTTACTCTGCTCCACCGGAAATTCTCTATTTCTCAGACTCTGGCTGCACAATGGCGGCTAGAGAAACAGGTTTTTTGGCTTCAAAAACGTAGAACGGTGACAGGCGGAGCCACGCTGTTTATTCTATAAACAGTCATTGGGTTTAACCAGCAGGTTAGAGCTCTTTCTGTTCAGGTAACCAGCTCCACCTCACAACATAATCAAGATCAGACATCTTTGATAACAACAAGCTGGATTAGAGTTTAATGGAAACCCCTCCAATCCTGAAAGCTTCACATCTTTATGGGACTTCAGGCTTTTGCAAAGAGCACTTACAGCAAAGTGTAGTTTCATAAAAACTGACTCCAGATGAAAGAAAGTGATAAAAGCAGATAAATAAGAGTCTAAAAACTCAAAGTCTGACAGAATGTGATGAAACTTTGGTCAGAGCAGCTCTGTGTTAGCTGCTGACATTTCTTCCTAAAGAGATCTAATTGCCTCTGAGCAGAACTTTTGCTCCATACGTGTCTCCTCACCGGCGCCATCAGCAGGGCGCACTAATGAGTGTTGCCAGGCGACGGTTAAGGCAGGCCTGTTAAAGTCAGCGAGATTTCTTCTCCTTCATCTCCACTTGATATTCATGTGCCATCTGCACGCAGGAAACACTGCCCACTTCCACTGTGACTTCAGAGAGGTGGGTCTGTGCAGCCAAAAACATAATTACCTTAAAGCTCCAGTTCAGAGCCTGCAGACAGTGGAGGTTTTACGCACCTGTAGGTGAAAAGATGATATTTATGAATGAAACAGACCGTCCTACCAACATCCCACCTAATTCTGGCTTATGTGCCATACTTTGTTTCAGAGCTTATGAATGAAGCTCTCATCAGTGACACCTCATGTTTTAATATGTGACTAAAGTCCACATCAGGATAAATGCAGCCGAAACACCTTTTTATTTCCTCTTTGATTCTTTATAACCAATTTTTGAGCATCATTAAGTTCAAGATGCTTCACGTCAGACATAAAACATCCACCACATCACTTCTACACCTTCTCATCTATATCTGGGTGAAATTTGAGCTTTTTAGGTAAAACTTTGTAGGAGTTAGAGAGTTTTTAGTCTCCACCCTGCAAAAACTGAAATCTAAGCAAGTCATTACGTCTTATTTTTAGTAACATTTATCTTATCTTTCTTGATTTGAGCCACATTCACCAGACCAGGTCATAAAAATGTCTTATTTTAAGTTTTTTAAAGACAAAAATTAGGTTTAAATTGCTTGTAACAAGTAAAAAAAAATTCGCCCATGGGATAAGAAAAAGTTTCTTGTATCAGGACATCTTTCTAATTTCAAGAAACTTTACGACAAATTCGTCTTTTCCCATTGGCTGATTTTTTTGACTTGTTACAAGCAATTTACACCTCATTTTTGTCTTAAAAAAACTTGAAATAAGACATTTTTATGACCTGATCTGGTGAATGTGGCTCAAATTAAGAACAATAAGACAATTTTTACTACAAATAAGACAGTGCACGCTCTTGTCGAAAGACTCTGTGCAAACAAAACCAGCTTCATCAGTGCTCAGTGTCCACTTTTTAGTCAGCTTTGCTCTCTTTGTGGAAGGGTTCAACAAAAATTATGAAATTGCAGTTTCCAGTCATGGATTGTGCCTCCTCTGTTGGGCACATGAATGTGAATGAAAATAAATAAGTCTCACCAATGATCTAAATGGCTACAGCCGGCTCCATGTGAATGATAAAGGGATTGGTTTCTGTAAGAATGATTGACAAATAAACAACCCTTTAATAGCGTTATTACACAAGACCACCAAGCAGGGGGCACTTGTTGTCTATCACAAGCTATCCTGAGATGAAAACTCAACAGAAAACGATGGGGTCACTTTAGTCTTGCAGCTAGAACCCTGTTGAAAACAAAGACTTGCAGCTTTGTCAGATTGACATTGAGGAGGAAATGCTCTAAGACTGTGAAGCTGCTGTTATTGATGAGAACAAACAACGGACTTTACAGGAGAAATTTCACCACTTGGAATAATTTGATGAAACAACACTTTTGATATGTTTTTGGTGGAGAAATCTATAAAACAAACTCAGTGACTGAAATGTGAAGAATGTAAACTTTCTAACATGGTAAAGTCTTCTAATGTCTGACAAAGTTTATGGTGAGGTGACCAAAGATTATTCTGTTAAATGTTTAGAAACGATCAAAACAAAACGCCGCTTTACAGAATTGTTGTCTGTAACATCCCATTACCAAACATTCAGATCTGAAGAAAACCCTCTCACAGCCCAGTAATGACTTCCGCAGAGATCCGTCGAAGCGAATGAGCCAAATATGACTCAATTTAGCTCCAATTGCGAACGCTCTGTATTTGTTTTGCACCTGCTGAAGCCAAATAATGCTCTTTGATTGCATGATTACCCAGCAGCCTCTGAGTGCTGCCATTCACAGCGATTGTGTTACTCCAGAGGAGGGACGCCCAGTTCAAAGAGCATCCATCCACTTTCTGTGAATCCATCATCAGGATCCAGGGCCAGTTTGTTGTCTCCCCAACAAAAACAGATTACCCTTCAGGGAATCACGTTATGGATCCACGTTTAATCTGCCGCCTTGAACAGCTCACCCACTCCACCTGAGGCTTAAGATTTCAAATTAAAACCAGTTTGATGGATGTTGGGCTCAAACTGGGTCATCCTAACCAGCGAGGTGACCAGTGAGGCTCACACTCCGTCATGGTTGTCTCCTCCAATAAAGAGCGAGAGGCTTCAACTTATGCAAAGTCTGTTTGCCTTTCAACTCCCACATCAACAGGGACTCCTGCCTCTCAGGTGGAATAATAAACGCAGAAATAAAACTCCTCTCTTTCTCTTTCTGTGGCTGGAGACTCTTTAGTTTCTTTGGTGTCAAATATACGAACACATTTCTTTCATATTCTGAGCTTCATGTGCTCCAGTCGTCATTATTCTTCCTCATCCTCTCACTCTCAAGCTTCTTCTTTAAAATCTTTTCAAGGCTGCGTTTACTCAGCTCTATCCCATAATAATCCTCTAGCAAAGATAATATTTCATTTGTGGTGTAGACACATGTAAAGTAAGTCTCAATGTACCCACAATCCATTTCTCTATGATATTAAACAGCAGCTGGAGCTCACTCCAAAGTAAAACTACTATTTTTTATTTTAAAAATTTCAACTTTTTATCTCATAATTATGACTTTTTGTCTCATAATGTGACTTTTCATTTCAATATGAAGACTTTTTACCTCAGTATTATGACTTTACATCTCTCTATTATGACCTTTTATCTTTCAACTTCAACATTTTATAACAGAATAATAAGTTTTTAATTTATTAATTCAACTTTAAAAAAATGAAAAAAAACTTTTTATCTTATAATTTCAACTCATCACATGATTTCCAGTTCTTTTTATAATATAATTCAATTTTAATCTTATGGTTATGACTTCTACTTCATAATTCAGTCTCTCATCCTGCAATTTTGACTTATTTAACATAATTTTGATTTTTTTTTTTCTCATAATTATGAGCTTTATGCTCATTAAGTTGTTTTTATCTCATAACTTTAACCTTTTATCTAATAAATTAACCTTACTCCTCTTGAATTTACCTTTTTTTCACATTTCACATCACTTTTTATCTCAAAATTTCCCGTTTTTCTCATAATTATGACTTATTTTTGCATAAATTTGACTTTCTCCTCACAATCTCAACATTTTATCTCATAACATGACTCTTAATCTATTATTTTGATTCATTTTCTCATAATTACGATGACGTATTTCAATCATACAACCATTCATCCTAAAATGTTCACTTTTTATTTCTCTATCATGACTTTTTATCTCAAAGTGTGACTTTTTATTTCAAAATTCAGACTTCTTACCTCAATTTTATGGCTTTTCATCTCATAATTTGACTTAAATATCAATACACTGACCTTTTATCTCTCAACTTTAGAATTTTATATCACAACAAGGGGGTTTTATTTCAAATTTTAACTTTTTTTCTTATGAATTTTAACTTGTGATCTCATGAATATGACTTTTCTTTTTCAAAATTGAGACTTTTTATCTCATAATTTTGACTGTATACCAGAAATCAGCTTTTTTTTTATCTTACAATTTGTACTTTTTATAATATAGTTTTGACTTTTTCCTCATAGTTTTGACTTTTTTGCTGGTAAATTCTATTTTTGTGCCTGATGTCTTAGACTTCTTAAATCAAAATAATCCCCTTTTTCACATTAATGTGACCTTTGTCCTCTTGAATTTAACTTTTTTCTCACTTTTCTAACTTGTTATCTGACAATTTCCCAATTTCACAGTTTTGACATTTTATCTTATAATATCTGGTAACTTGACTCATCTATTATTTTGACTTATTTTCACATAATTCTGATGATATATTTCACACATACAGGTATTCATCCTAAAATGTTGACTTTTTATTCCTCTTTCATACCTTTTTATCTCATACACTTGACTTTTTTTTGTAAAACTATGACTTAGTTTGGGTGGAAAAAACAGTTTTCGACAAAACCAAGTTTCATTTTTTATCTGGCATTAATGGGCTTCCATACACAGACGAGGAACAGAGTGGAGATGCATTAGGTCTATTCTTTACGTCAAGAGTTTTTTTTAACTTAAAGCAGCAACTTTCCACTTTCCACTGTGAGAATTGAAAACAGTTAAAACTCAAAGTCTTTGCCTCCTGTAGCGTCGACTGAAAGTTGGATTGAGTCGTTGTTTTGCACTAAGTTTGTGCGATGAATCTGTCTGGAAAACTACTCTACAAGACATTCTCTAATTTCCCTGCAGCCTTTCTTGCAGAAAAACACAGTGAGAGCTCTGCACGTATAGATAAAATCTTGTTCTGTGGGAGGAATCATGTAAATTCAGAGGTTAAAGGATTTATCAGTGAAGGGCGAAGCCGCGGAGAGGCCGCGCTCTGCCAATGCTGCGTCATCATCATGCAGGGAGGCCATCTGAATGTTATTACGCCGTCTGATCCCAGAGCCAGCTCCAAGGACATTTCCTTTACCCAGACGACCATTCATGGACCCGAACAGCATTTCATTTCTGCACTGGACAACATTTCACTCTTCTTGATCGTTAACTTCATTTACTGAACGCTGAGTGCTCTCATTCACTCCAATTAGTCCACTCATGTTTGTGAGCAGGACGACTGTCGCTCCAAGGTTATTGTTATTTTCTTTCCATCACATGAAACATCCTGAAACTGAGTCTGTGCTGCTTTTAGATAAATCAAACCTCTTGTAACCAATCAAATCACACCCTCCAGATTAAGATAAATAGGTCTGATGAGTGTGTGGAGAGTTTCCTCCCACACGGAGCAGAGAGCAGCGCTTTGAGACGTAAACATATGTTTGCCAGAGTCTGTTTCATCTGTTTACGTCCTCTCTGTGAAACCACCGGGGACGCCTGTTGCATGTATTCCTGTCACATATTCAGTTTTCATTTGCATGCTCTCGGTTTTGATTGTTTCCTGCACATTCAGGCAGCTAAATGAGCGAAAATGCAATTTATTGTTAAATGTCGCGCAATTTAGTGCAATGACAAAGACGCTTCTCAGGCTGCATAATTAGCATTCACATAGAAGCAAAGCTGTTTCCCTTCTTTTCTTTTTTTTTTCCCCTCCTCCAGCATCTGTAGTGGCGTGATTATCAAACGTTTGATGCCAAGAGAGAGAAATGTTGAGTGACAGGTTCGGTCTGAGTGGAGCAGCAGATCATACAGTAACTGACAGCACAGACCCAGACGCTCTCCTTTAGCACAGAGAAACAAAGCAAACAAAACATTTCATTATTCCTCCGGCCTCAGCAGACAGATCCAAGCTGGAAGACACGCAGGAATTAGTTTAGCTGGAACCTTTGTTTGTGCTTTTACTGTCAGGGATGGAGAGTGACGGAGGTTTGACTCTTTAAATCTGCTCAGACTGAAGGGAAAGTGAATTTCTGCACAAACTCTTTTAACCACAGCATCAGTTCATGGTTAACCACAAGATCTCCTTCATGGAGATCCGCCTTGTCCTCAGACGGCCTGTTAGTCAGAAAATCAGATAACCCATTAGTTATAAATAAGAAAAACTATTAAGCATAATGCGCTTTGGTAATGAAGTTCATTAGTCCGAAGGTTGGTTGGTCAGAGAGCCCATTAGTCAGAGAGCTTGATAGTAAAGAAGGTCTGTTGGTCAGGAGGTTTGTTTGTCAGAACACCTAAGAGTAAAATGGCCTATAAGTCAGAAAAACAGGAGACTCTAATGTCAGAGGATCTGTTAGTCAGATAGTTTAGTTGGTCAGAACAGCCATAAGTAAGAGGGCCCTTCAGTCAGAGGGCTTGTCTGTCCATGGACCTTCTGATTTTCTGACTAATTGGCCTTCTACATAATAGTCCTGACTAATTTTCTGACCAACAAGTCTTTTGAAAACAAAGTTTCCAATTTTCTGATGTGCCTTCTGACTAATGGACCTTCTGTAAGACAGAACAACTGTTTGACAGAAGGTCAATTAGTCAGAGGGCTTGTTTGTCAAAAGGCCCACCAGTTAGAAAACTAGAAGGCCTGTGTGTCAGAAAATCAGAAAACTAACTTGTCAGAGGGCCTGATAGTCAAGATGGTCAGTTCGTAAGGGGGTTTGTTAGTCAGAATGCCGTTAGACCGAAAATCAGAAGGCCCTTTAGTCAGAAAAACAGGAGACTTGTATGTTTGGGTGCCGGACGGTCAGAAGATCTAAAAATCAGAAGGTTTCGTTGGTCAGAACAGCCATTAGTAAGAGGGCCCTTCAGTCAGGGGTTTTTCCGTCCATGGACCTTCTGATTTTCTGACTAATTGGCCTTCTAAATAATAGTTATTCTGATTTTCTGACTAAGAAGTCTTTGAAAAACAAACTTTCTAATTTTCTGATGGGCCCTCTGACTAATGGGCCTTCTGTAAAACAGATGCCCTGTTTGTCAGAAGGTCAATTAGTCAGAGGGCTTGTTTGTCAAAAGGTCCACCAGTTAGAAAACTAGAAGGCCTGTGTGTCAGAAAATCAGAAAACTAACTTGTCAGAGGGCCTGAAAGAAGATGGTCAGTTTGTAAGGAGGTTTGTTAGTCAGAATGCCATTAGACCGAAAATCAGAAGGCCCTTTAGTCAGAAAAACAGGAGACTTGTATGTTTGGGTGCCGGATGGTCAGAAGATCTGTTAGTCAGATAGTTAAGCTGGTCAGAACAGCCATTAGTAAGAGGGCCCTTCAGTCAGAGGGCTTTTCTGTCCATGAACCTTCTGATTTTCTGACTAATTGGCCTTCTACATAATAGTCCTTCTAATTTTCTGACCAACAAGTCTTTTGAAAACAAACTTTCTAATTTTCTGATGTGCCTTCTGACTAATGGACCTTCTGTAAGACAGAACATCTGTTAGTCAGAAGGTCAATTAGTCAGAGGGCTTGTTTGTCAAAAGGTCCACCAGTTAGCAAACTGGAAGGCCTGTGTGTCAGAAAATCAGAAAACTAACTTGTCAGAGGGCCTGATAGTCAAGATGGTCAGTTAGTCAGGAGGTTTGTTAGTCATAAGGTCCGTTAGTCAGAAAATCCAACAACCCTTTAGTTGGAAAAACAGGAGTCTCATACGTCAGAGGGCCAGATGGTCAGAACAGCCATTAGTAAGAGGGCCCTTCAGTCAGAGGGCTTTTCTGTCCATGGACCTTCTAATTTTCTGACTTACTGGCCTTCTAAATAATAGTCACTCTAATTTTCAGACTAACAAGTCTTCTGATCTTTCTGACGGGCCTCCTGACTAATGGACCTTCTGTAAGACAGAAGGCCCATTAGTCAGAGGCCTTGTTTGTCAGAGGCCAATTAGTCTAAAGGCCTATTACACCAATGGCCTGTCTGTCTGAAGACCTGAGAGTCAGAAAATCAGAAGGCCTGTTAAGTCAGAAGGCAGGTTAGTCACAAAAAAAACTATTTTTCTGACCAAAGACACTTCTGACTAACAGGCTTTCTGAAATGATATTTACTTTTTTTATGAGTTTCTGCCTCAATGATGAGCTCAGCAGATTTGTAGCTTTACTGTAAAGTTCTCACATGTTGGCTGTTCCATGTTTTCTTACCTGAAAGACAAACTGAAGAAACCTCAACATAAAGTCAAAGAGCAGATTTTGAAAAGAGAGACTGGATAAGAATTTATGAACTATCGCTTTTTTGTCTTGGTTGATACACAAAGAGAATGTTCTAAGTATTCTCTCCTCCCCTCATAATGTGACAGTTTTTACATAAACTCTTTTTTCTGTTTGCAGCAGAGTTTAAAGCCTGAGTCAGAGGAAGCTCGTGTTATTTGTCATTTCTCTTGTGTTTCTGTTAATAAACACCAGGAGACGTTCTCGTTCTGCTGCTGCTTTTACAACAACTTCACTGTTTTCTGTCAAACACTCAGACATCTCTCTCTCTCTCTCTCTCTCTCTCTTTGCTCTAATCCTGTTTTAAAACATCTATTCTGGTTGAAATGCTCTTTCTGAGGGTCTGGCCTGGTTGTTGAGCGCAGCGCTGAAAGTGTACCTGCCTGTTTTGGACAGATGGTGTTATCAGCTGCAAAAAAAAACAGAAAAGTTTGACCTTATTTGACCACACAGCTGGTTTCAACTCCTTCTGGTGTTTATTGACGCAATCAGTATTTATTTAGAGGATCTCTCAGAGAATTTCCAGACTGTCGCGAATGATACCAACACTTCAGGGACCATTACTTTGAATTTACTGATTTAACCCCTTATATCACACCTAATTCTTGCCTTTATACCAAACTATGCTTCAAAACTTAAAACTATGAGACCCATCAGATCAAAATTCATCGCCTCAAAATCTCTAGATTCAGAAAATGTCATGTTTTTATATGTGGCTGAAGTCCACATTAGGATAAATGCAGCTGAAACTGTTTTTTTTTTCTCTTTTCCTTGTCATGAAATTAACTTCAAGATGCTTTATGTCAGACATAAAACATCCACAACATCACTTCTACACTTTGTCATCCACATCCTGGTGAAATTTGAGCTTTTTAGGTAAAACTTTGTAGTAGTTAGAGAGTTTTTAGTCTCTCGTCTGAAGACTTTGTGCAAACAAAACCAGCTTTGTCGGTGCTCAGTGTCTGCTTTTTAGTCAACTTTGCTCTCTTTATAGAAAGGTTCAACCAAACTCATGAAATTGTTGTTCACAGTCACAGATTGTACCTCTTCTGTTGCGCACATGAATGTGAATGAAGACACGTGGCTATGAATAGGTCTCGTCGATGATCTAAATGGCTACAGCTGTTTATTGTGTGAACGGTTAGGTGATTGGTTAAGTGTAAGAGTGATTAACAGCTCCACTAACAAACCAACAATAGAGCTATGACGCAAAACCACTGTTCGCTATTGGCCAGTCAAGTAGGGAGCGCTTGTTGGCTATCACAAGCTATCCTGGGATGAAATCTCAACAGGAAACAATGGGGTCACTTGCAGCTAGAACTCTAAGGAAAACAAACATACCCAGCTTTGCCAGATTCACATTGAAGAGGAAATGCTATAAGACTGATGAAACTACACTTTTGATATGTTTGAACTCTGGATTCTTGTTGTTGGTGAAGAAAACTTTAAAACAAACTTAGTGACTGAAACGTGAAGAATCTAAGCTTGAAGATTGATTCCCAACCTGTGGGCCGCACCCCCCTGGTGGGCCGTGAGAGTGTTGTAAGTGGGTCGCCAAATCATTTCCAAAACATTATGGTTTTAGAGTGTAATTGTATAAAGATACAAGATGCAAATACATAAAGAAAGAAAGGTACAAATATACAGAATACTGTTTTAAGTGTCAAAGCTCAGTTGTGAACTTGGTTAGGAAGATAAAAATGTTCAGACATTCATAAATAAAAAATGTCCACTAAGCAGGCATGTTAGAGCCCGATGGGTAACATGACCCTTCTTAAATTTAACAACGACCCAATATGTAATTTAAAATATATATGTAACAAAACCCAAAATATAATAACTTGTCAAAAATTTAACAAAAGTGCCAAGCCCAAAACACAACAAAAAGATTATATTGAGAGCCTAAATGTAATATCTGACACAAACTGTAAAAAATTGTTACACTTTGGCTAAAAAGTTTTTTTTGTTTTGGTCTTAGAATCTGTTGCATTACTGACCAGCTATTACATATTGGGATTTTAGTACATTTTGGGTTTTTGTCACAAATGGGTCTGTACTTATTGGGTTGGAGGTGGGCTGCAGACAATTTTCAGACTCAAAAATGGGCCCTGAGTTGGAAAATGTTGGGATCCACTGCTTCAAAACAAACTTCGAAACGTGAAGAATCGAGGCTTGAAGTCAGTGTCATAAATCTACGACAGCTAACAAACACAGAGACAAACTTTCGTCATCCTTTGGTTTGTTTTCCCCCTCAAATGTCATGTTCCTGCACAGAAAACAAAGCGTCAGTCAAACATGATATGTAAACAGCTCCAAACATGGCGGATAGCAGACAGTGTCATACGGCAGACTCATTACATCCCACAGAAATACAAGCGCCCCTGTGTGAAGGTTTGGCAGAACGCACATGCA